>JAVHNF010061595.1:0-13767 GCA_034783455.1 Micropsitta finschii | reverse complement strand
GGGTGGTGAGGCACTGGAATGGGTTGCCCAGGGAAGTTGTGAATGCTCCATCCCTGGTGGTGTTCAAGGCCAGGTTGAACAGAGCCTTTGGTGACATGGTTTTGTGTGAGGTGTTCCTGCCCATGGCGGGGGGTTGGAACTCGATGATCTTAAGGTCCTTTCCAACTGTAACTGTTCTATGATTCTATAACTAAGCCCCACACAGCTGCTCCCTCCTCTCTCTGGGTTTGGGGGCGAGAATCAGAAGAATGAAAGTGAGAAAACTTGTGAGTTGACATAAAGGCGTTTTAATAGGTAAAGCAAAATCTGCATCCACGAGCAGGGCAAGATGGAGTTTATTCATTGCTTCTCCTTGGCATAACAAGGCTCCATCCTGTATCACAGTGACTTAGGAAAACAAATGCTATCATGCTGGACATCCCTCCCTTCCTCCTTCTTCCCCAGCATTTATTGCTGATTATGATGCCATATGGTCTGGACTGTCCCTTGGGTCAACTAGGGTCAGCTGTCCTGCCTGTGTCTTCTTCCAGCTCCTTGTGCACCCCCAGCCTGCTTGCTGGTGTGGTGGTGTGAGGAGTAGGAAAGGCCTTGACTATGTGCAAGGAAAGCACTATGCGCAGCAGTAAGAAAAACATTCCTGTGTTCCCAACGCCGTTTCTAGCACCAATCCAAAAAAGTAGCCCCATGCAAGCTTCTATTAAGATAATTATCCCAGCCAAAGCCAGCACATCTTGTTACCCCTTTGTGTCTGTTGAATCCTTTTTTGTTTGATCATGTCTCTGCTTTCCCTACTTTTGTGCTCAGAGAGCTGGGATGTTTTTTTTTCACTCCAGCCTATTCCTTATAGAAATAAGAAACCCCAACTCCCTTCAGTATTAACTGTTACAGTGTCCTGGCTTCATCTACTTCTTCCTGCATTTCAAACAATCCAACAATAGGAAGAGGCAAAAGCAAATATTTGGCATGTCTGAGCCAAGGTTCTTGTAGGTATGATGATTCAGCAGTCATGATTGGACTGGTACCAGCAAAGGGCTTGATTTGATTAACCACAGGCAGTGCCAGTGAAAGCAGGAGGAACCTGTGCCAACTCATCTTACAAAAGAAGGGCAAAGTTACTTGCTTTGCTGAGAGCGGCTCATCATTCCTTCCACAAGGACACCATGGTGAGCCTGTCAAGCCTAGGCAGTTTATTCTTCTTTAATGGGAAGGAATGCATCCAAGCCTTCTTGCGGCACAAAGGGATCTGTGAGCACTTCTGAGCTGTGAGGAGTTGCTAGGACCACTCTAAATGTCAGCTTTGTACCAAAAAGCATTCATTTGGCAAGGAACAGCATGTACCTGTTCAGAAAAGCTGGGGGACAGTACAGAGAAGTGGTGTCCTACCTTTTACAAGGAGTTAGGCCTCCTCTTTCCTTGCAGTAGTTTCCTGGCATCCTTAACCTGTGCTGAACTGAAAAGTGGAAGATTTATTAGAAATTTCTTAGATTGATAAAGTGGCAAATTTATTAGAAATAAAATATTAGAAACAAAATAAAATAAAAAGTTTTTTGTTTGTTTTTTTTTTTTATAAAACCCCTTCTTAGATCTTGCAAACTGGAGTTCTGCAAGGAATTCTTGCAGGCAGAATTAGCCTGGATACTGTAGTGTCACTAAACCAGAAGAGATGATCTGGGGTTTCACGTTTTTCTCAGGGTATGAATGGTCATCATAAAGCAAGGAGCTCCTGTGGCACAGAGGAAATAAAGACTGGATAACGGGAGTTTTCCAGAAAATAAGCATTTCATCCCTTAAAACGCTTTCGGGGTTATAATGGGTGGTGTAAGACAAAATGGGCCCTCAGGGGCCAAGAGGGTTCCTGATTACACTGCAGTATCTCAATACCAAACCTTTGCTTAGTGGCACTCTTCAAAACCACTAGTAGAAAGGATGTTGTTGTTGCTGAAATCTGAGTTCTTCCCACCTCTGCCTGGGACTTGACATCTACTGTACAAAAGTCTGGCTGGACTTCAATGTGGTTTTTTCCCCTCCCTGCCTTTGCGGGAGGAGCGGGAGAGGATGTGGCAATACCACGTTGTCACAGCAGGACTTTTGTGATGGAGGATGCTGCTTCCCTCTTTCAAGAGTCTCTAGAGATTAAACAGCTGGAAACTTTAACCTAGATGTGTTTGGGGGGTTTATGATTAATGTCATGTGTTAAAAGCAATGGGCTGAGCTGGAGAGAAAACAGTTTATAGCAAAGCTGCTTATTTTTTCTATCCAGTGCTGGAATCCTCTTCCTGTCTGTTTTTGCATCTTGGTCAGAGTATCTGTTGCAATCCTCAAGGTAACGCTGGCTGTTGTTTCTACCAGCACAACACACTGAGCAGTGTCTCACTGCAGCATGATCCTCTCCATTCTCACATGCTGTCTGCTTGGTTTTGCACTATTTTGCCCTGATTTGCACCATTTCACTGGAACTGAAAGTCTCTCCCGCTCTGTATGTATATGAACAGCTGGTTTGATGTGTGGATTTAGTGTTTCCACTGAGCCAAATATAGGCTTTATGTTGATAGCTGATCACTGCTGCGCCTAATGTTTAAATAACTGAGGGAAAGGATGTCAGGGTATTTTAAGAGATCAGCCCTTCCCCCTCAGCCCTTTGTAACAGGCAGACAGAGGCTCTCACTGTTTCTATCTGTTGCTTCATTAAGGGCTCCATTCATTTCACAAACAACACAGCTGCTGACCAGCGTGGGGGGGGGGGGTGGGGGGGGGAAGAAAGAATGAAAGAAAAAAAGGCTTCTGATTGCAACTGCCAAACAGTTCAGTGTCTATTCCCTGCAACTCAGCATAGGGATCACTTGCTCACTCAGCACGTCCTGGGGGCTCGAGGACAACTGTTACTCAGATGTAATTAAAGAGGCAGTCCCCTACCCCATATACACCCTGGTTTTGGCACTGGCGGCTGTGGGAAGTACATCAGGCATGGGATGCAGACATCACTGGGCATCAGACATGGGATGCAGACATCACTGGGCATCTCCAAAAGAGCCCAAGGGCTGGGAAGAGGGATAGTGGGCAGCTCGTCCTTCTCAAGCAGCACCATCACAGTGAGCTGTGACCTGCAGCAGAGATGGGAAATATATCCTTGGGTGACCCGCCACTCTGTGCTGTTGCTTATAGCTGAGGGGGATTATGGTGTTCATTCAGGTCAAGGTCAGCGTGTGAATGGGGCTGGGGAGGGAAGGGTTGTTTGCTGGGCTGATGTACTCAGGGAGGGCCAGTGCGGCACCAAGCAAAGCCTGCATGAGTGACAGCACTCAGGAAAGAGCAAGAGCTGCCACCAACTTTGCATCCCTTGGCTCTGTGTGTGTCCATGTGTGTGCATACATGTGTGTGTGAGCAGGTCCCCGAGATGCTTGGCACCCTGCATGCAGGATGATGGGCAGGGAAGATGAAGCTGATGAGCTGCGGTTTCACTACACATGGTGGACCTGGCATCAGTCGAGGTCATGGTCAACAAGCTTGTAGAGCCTGTCCCAAGCAAAGGTGCCACCCAGCCTTTTGCACAATGGTGAGATGCACACAGACAGACCCCCTTGCCTTACCTCATGCCTACATTTGCATCTCTTCAGCTGTGAATTGCCATTTATTGACTGACTGCAATGTGTTTTCATTTTTATTTGATAATAACCAGTGACCAATAAGTTCTTTATCACCAGCTGCTAGTGTTAGATTCAATCATGTGGCAATTCCCTCCCTGCTGCTCATGCAAGCTTGGGGCAGGGGAGGTCCCATAGAAGCAGAGTCAAGCACAAGGTCAACACTTCATTTGGAAAGAGAAAGGTGTTTAGGAGATGATGGGTTTCCCAGACTAATCCAAATGCAGTGGCTGAGAAAGCAGCTAGGAAGCCCTTCAAGCAAGATCATGTGCTTGGCAGCTGCCTCATATGCAGGCAGAAGACACAGGGGCAGATCAGAGTTCTGGTGCCTATAGGAGCAGCGGGGAAATGTGCTACCTATTGCCAGAGGCACAGTTGGATAGAAAATGCTTAAAAATGCGGAAGAATGCCTTTAACAGCAAAAATAACCCAGTAAAAGCACATGAAGTGTAAGGCTGGGGACAGGGTGCTTTTACACCTAGTTCTGGCAGCCATAAGCACGCCCACAGCACCCATCACTGTTCAGTTACAGGAGGCCACTCCAAGTGTTTAAATTCCTACTTTGGGCTGGAAAGCAAGCTTGCTTAAAAGGTAGAATCCTTATTGGGGTCAGGATATGTAAATGCAGAGATAAGGATAAGGATTCTTTAATTTAAATGATTTTCCCCCTATCTTTAATAACATTGAACAATTTCTGCTATGGCTGCTGCAAACAGGTTACTCCCGCAACCTCTCAAGTGTGCTGTTAAAGAAGACAGGATTATCCAGTTCAGTAACACACTCTGCTTTGCTCAGAGACTCTAGGCAGGCCAGGCCAAGTCCAGGAAGAGTGCTGGGGAAAAAACAAACAAACAACAAATGCAGAGCCAGAAACAGACCAGTAAATAAGGATGTGTGAGTGGGGGAGCACCTGGCTTTCCCAGGCTGCCAAAACAGTCATAGTGAGGGAAATGCTCTCGGAGCATCCTCTTTCACCACATATTTAGTTTCATGTGTTCTCCAGGTCAGTGCTTCGTCACTGATTGCAAAAGCACACTTGGACACTGTCCAGATGAGGAGACTGGAAAAGGAAATGAAATATCAGTGGCAAAAGTATGTCACCTTCTTTTGCTTGCCTAAGCTTCTAAATGAGGTGTCAGTCATAGATTCATTAATCATTTACCACTTATGATGTTATTTACTATCTTTAAACCATAGCAGCAACATGCCACCCATAAAATCTCACCACGATGCTATACGAATGAGTAATACGTGTTACATAGCTGGAGTAATGCAGACTGACACTGCCAAACCAATCTGGTTTTCCCATTATTTTTTCATATATTTCAGCATACGAAGCTTAGAGAAACAGCTCTGTAGAGCTGTTTAAATGAGGAAGTCACGGTTTGAAAAGGTATGTGCATAAATATGTGCCTGTAGTTAATGAGAGTGCTCTGTCTCCATCAGTGTAACAAACTGCTTGTACTAAAACTCCCTCAAAAACCCAGGAGAAAAAATATCCCAGGATTTAGTTTACAAGATGACACAGTGTTTCTGAATACTGTGGACTTATTGGAGCATTATATGTCCACAGAACAGCCCGAGTGAGCGTACGAAAAACAGAGGAACCGCACTACACCCTGTTTCCAGTTGCACACACACTGAAATGGTGTTTTACATTCTAGGCAATGCTCCATGCAAAGGCATCTTTCTAAGTTATATGCTTGCTTTTTCAGGGAGTGGATAACTGGCTTTCTGGGGCTCCCCAGCAAGGCAGCTGGAGCCACCATAGTGATCGTAGAGATTGGGTGAAGTCTGTACAGAAGGATAATGGTGATGGTTACTGGAGCTAAATGGAGTCTTGACATTTGTATCAGCATGAGCTGATCCTTAAAATCCCATCCTTTGTCCTTGTCCCAGCCTACAGGTCCAACAGGATGACTGTCATGGGCTGGATGTGTGTCAAACTGTTTTGGCTTAGCCTAGATTTCAAAACCCTGCTCCCATCCTTTCTCAAGCCTTTCCCTGGAGTGCTGCGGCAGAGGGGTCTAGCACCAGCTTAGATCCTGGTATCTCCTCAATGCTATTATTGTTACACTCTTGGATGATGGTACCGCTTTCAGGTCCCAGCAGAGACCTGGACCTATTGTATGAGGCACTGTGCAAACGTTCCTGCTGGAGAAGTTTCAGCAGATGCAATGAACAGTAGGGCCTTGTTCTATCTCTGGAGAACGGAGGAAAAGCAAAGCAAAGGGCTGGATCCATGGAAGCCTTTGAGGATCTAGATCCTTGGTGCATTTAAACAGTAACCACAAAAGTTCTTTTGTAAAGATACACGAGTTGCTCAGCGCACAGGGAGCCAGGGAACTGAAATTAAAAGCTAGTCCATTGCCTTAGTTCCAGGGCTAATCTGCTTGTAAACATCCATTAAAACAAAGGCTTCCTAATGCATTACAAACTGCCAGGCAAATTCACTGGCTACGAGTGTTGCTCTTTCCCTTTCAGTGTCACTGGACAAAGAGTTGCATAAGCTAGTGAGGCTTGGTTTCCTATACGTTTGTGCCTAATGCCCCCACAAAACCCCTTTACAACAGTGTAATAACCACTATTCCCCATCTGTGATGCCTTCAGCTGTCCCTCTTCCACAGCTGCTTGTTTCCAAATGGTGCATCTGTTCAAAATCCCTTAACGCTGCTGATGTGGTTGGGCCACACTGTAGATGTGTTAGATGTGTTGGCTGCCTGGCAGATGTGTATGAGCTTTTACTGGGGGCAATGTGGTGGGTTTCTTCCCTGTCTTGCTATTTTATTTAACCTGTTATTTCAGGAATCACAATGCTTCTGAGATCTTCACTCTTCTGCCTACTTTGTCTGACATTTCCCACAAAGGGACTGACTGACAGACAAATGAACAGTACAGTTTCATACGCCTTGTTCCCTTGGGAAACCAGGCTAGAAACAAACATCTTGGGTGCGTTGGGTGAGATCTGTGGTTCCCAAGCATTCACTTCTCTAAAAACCGACACACACTGGAGCTGCTGGTCATGCATTAGCTTACAATAGCTTCTTTTATCTCACAATGAAAGCTGTGTGTTTCAGCCACCGCAGCATTTGATTATGGTGGTTACAGTGTTAGCTAATTGCAAAGCGAAGCAAGCTTATTAAGTGCCACAGTTTTGGGCATGTCTCCTGAGCCTGTTTGCTTGTTTCCTTATGTGTACATGTAAGGCAAAGACTGATTATATATATATGTTTATATATATTATATATATTATTTATATTATATATATGTTTATACATATAAACGTATGCTTATGTTTATATGTGTATTTGTGCATTCCGTTTTACGCACCACTTTACCACCATTTTATGCACTGTAGGAATACATATACGTGAAGACATCCATTTATACTCATGGACATTTTCATATAAGGTTTTATATATAATATTTTCTACAAAATTATATAAATGCATTCATATGATATTTTCTATATGTGTACATATACATATACGTATACGAGTATGTATATTTGTATATATGCATATACATACATGTATATGTACACACACAAATTGTATTTTAGAATGGGCAAGAATTAGGGACAAGATTCCAGACCATATTTAAGGGATCTGACTGATAAAGAGGTCCTAGGATGGCTTCCTTACCAAGCACCTCAATAAAAACAATTTTCCCTTTGGAAAACATCAACTTGTTGGCCAAGGCCACTTCTTTATATGCTCCCATGGACCTTTTTTTACCAAAAAGATGGAGTTTGAAATAGAAAGTGCTTAGTTTTGCAGGTGCTGAGGTTCACTTGAGTGGAGGTAAAGAGGTCAGACATGACCTCTCCTGTCACTTCATCCAGGCTAAAAGCAGTCACAAGGCTGAATCTTGAAAAGTACTGGTGTCTTCAGGCTCCTTATGAACAGAGGAACAAACAGGAGAGGTATTTTGCACTTTCACTGGAACATGCAGGCAGGGATCACCTTTATTTTCTGCCACTGGGGATTTAGAATCATAGACTCATAGAACAATTAGGGTTGGAAAGGATCTTAAGATCATCTACTTCCAATCCCCCTGCCATGGGCAGGGCCACCTCACATTAAGCCATGTCACCAAGACTTTGGTCCAACCTGGCCTTGAACTCTGCCAAGAAACAGTGTGCCCAATGCCACCACATCTTAAGAAAGCTTCAAAAAAGAAATCGTAAAAGCTTTGAATTAAGGAACAACCTAGCTCTATGAAAAATCTAAGGGCCAAATCCTTGTATATATACATAAAAAATAGAAGCTATTGAAGTTAATAGCTTTTGAAGATATGCAGCAATTTTTTTTACATATTTGTTTTTATATAAGGATTGCATTATTTTCAGCCTGCTCACAAGAAGTTTTATCATAGCCAGAAAGATTCACATCTCTCTAGAATCTATCTTTCTCTGGGTTATCAAATTGAAGAAAAACAACTTGCCAGTTGAAACTAAAGCAAAAGAAGTGACTGATGTAAACCAGTTGCATCATCCCAAGTTTAGTCCTGTACTGTTCTAGCCTCCAAACCAAGCGGCATTCAGCAGTTCTGCTGTGCCATCGGGTATTTTGGAAGCAGATATTGCAGTTCTTCATGCAGAAATACATTTCTACTCTCCCAAATGAAGCAACAGCCAATGTGTTATGGTGCATGGGTGCTGTGATAACAGTTTATTGGAGAATAAAACTGTTTCTGTCACCCTTCAGTGACAACAAACTGATTGCCTGGAAAGGTAGTGACAATTTTCTCTTCTTTTGGCTGATATTTGCATGTGAAACCACTTCTGCAGAAAATGTTCACACTGATGTTTACTCCAAGCAGCAGCCCAGTTGTACCTAGTGCATCAGAAGCTATGCCAAAGGTTGTCCTCTCCTTTTGCATCCTAGCCTCTGTCACACATACCTCCTTTCTTCTACTCCAGCCATGTAAAACAAAGGTATGTGTCACTGGCAGGGTGTCAGTAGGAAGTGGGACCTGTGTGTTGGTAACACACAGAAGGAGGTGGTGGTCCACAGGCATACCCCATTTCTATGTAAATAAATGGGCACATGAGGTATTGCCCTTCATCTTTCATCTGACTCTGCATTTCATCCTTCAGAGCTAGCCTAGAAGCAAAACATAACCCACAGATAAGAGGATCTATCCTGAAAACATGAGCTCTGGGGTGGTCATTTTGCATTCAGAACATCCAGGCTGTTCAAGATCAGAGCAGGTAGAGAAACAGTGAAAATATCTCTGCTATAAGATGCTCTAAGAGATCTAGGTGAGTCCAAGGAAACAGAGGTTCTTGAACCCAGCCTTGTAAAGTGAGAAGCAGACTTTGCACAGAGACCTCAGGAGGAACTTTGTTCTCCCTAGGCTTTTCCCATGAATTTCACCATGGGGTAGGACCTGACTGAGAATGACAGAGCTAGTTCTAGGGCTGATCTCAGTATGATAGAGACTAGAGTCTAGTCCAGATGGTCAGCAGAAGAGACTGAAGTGTGGTATTGAAAATGAAACATGTATGCCAATGTTTATTTTCCAGCTTAGACCACATTAGTCAAGAGATGACAGTAATAATATCTGAATCCCATGTCTAAGCTACTGACAGGCATACTTTTGTTGTCATACTAGTGTACTATTCTTTCCTTTGGGCAATTAACTGCTGGCCTAATAAATGGCAGTGCCAGCAGGCCTGTAATTTAAGTCTTGGAATCTGTGCTTAGAGGAATTTTTGGCTGCTGTTAATGGATGGATATCTATTAGAGTTGAAAATACTGCTTGTTCAAGGCCTTTCCAAAAACAGCGTGGCAAAACAAGGAAACTTAACATCCTAGCTCAGGAAAAAACAAATTGTACATTGGCAGTGGATGAAGATTCTCCTTTTATTTTAAATCCTCTGTAAAATCAGAGCAATGGGTCAAATCCAGCATTCAGCCTATTTAATTAGCGATTTCAGAGTAATCATGGTAATGAGCCAAGTCGGCAAAGATGTCATTGGGGTTCTTGCAGTTCAGGTTGCAGAAACAAGCATTGATCCACATGATTTTCCAGGAAAACTCAGTTCCATCTGGGCACTGGAACCTCACTTCTATAGTCTTGGACTTGTAGGGTGTGCAGCACCTATTGTCTGTGCAGACACCACAGTACTTGGGTCTATATAGACTTTTGCTCACACATCCTGAGATGGTGTAGTTCATTGGTTCGTTGGCCCTGTAGACAGCCAAACACTTCTTCCCAGGCTAAATCAGGACAGAAAAGAGACAGGTTAATATATCTTGCTGACACAAGTAGGACATACAAACCACCTTCCCCACACTTAAAGGGTTTTGAAGCTGTTAGGAAGCATTTTACAGCCCTGATCTAGAAAATGTGGCAGTTTTACACGCTTAGACACATGAATCTAAAAGCTGCAAGTAGGGTACTGGCAAATACAGCTCATAGCCATGACCAGCAGTGCACCAGTGTTTTTCCACTAGCTGAGTCCCAGGTCTGTCTGAACAGTGAGCACAGTGGACTTGGCTTGCCTTCCCTTGCAAGGACCCTTTGGCTGGAACTAAAGCTCTCAGGGAGTGGTTTTCACACCAGCATGTGGAAGCACGGGGGGGACTTGGTTTTGACCTCTTTGCAGCACAGTAAGTCCATGTAGAAGTGCAGCCTTCAGAAGCCTGATTGCTGCCAAACAAAGGCTAACCCCGTGTCCAGACAAAGCTCCAGGGCTGTGCAAAGGAGCAGTCCCCACCTTAATGTGCTTGGTGATATCCACCTCGCAGGGCCGCGTGTTGCACAGGCGGCTTTCCTTCAGGAGCCGGCACTGGTCGTTGTCATTGGAAATCCTGGTGGAGATGCCCAGCCCGCAGGTCTTTGAGCAGGGACTCCAGGGGGAGGTGTGCACGATGCAGTTCTTCTGCCAGGCTTCATCCTCTCCCTCGTATGCTGCAGAGACCGGATTAACCCCATGTTATTCAGGCACAGCAGCTTTCCATATTAAACCCCCTCTCCCCAGCTCGTTACACATTCAGGCCACTAACACAAACAATGAAATCACAGCGGAGTGGCTCAGCATTCCCGTGAACCCTCTCATCCCACCCCCTTTGCTGCTGACCTACTTTGTGTCAGACCCTCCGGTGTTGCGAGCGCTTGGGGCCAGGGCTCATTTCTTTATCTCCCTTTGCAGCCTCACACAAGGGGGTCCTTGTCTGGGACCCCCAGGTGCTGCCACAATGCAAACAATTACAGCCAGTGCAGAAAAGGGATGAAGGTTTATTTCTGAGCCCATTCAATTGATTCTGTAACAGAAAGTGGTCAACAGCCTGCTGGATGGCCAAGGGGCTTGGGAAGCAGCCACTGCCTTTCACTAGGAGGAAGAGCAGCTTGAATAGCTCTCGGAGGGCTCGGCAGCCACTTGAAGAAGGGGTGGGCTCTGTTTTGAAAGCAGCTGACAGCCCCAGTTCAGGTTCCTTCACAGCCTCAGCCAAGGTCCCCACTGGTCTTTGACTCACAGTACAGCCTGCAGGCAAAGCTCTGATAGAAACTGCTGCATTGAGCTCACTCAGATTTATTACTGTATTAGTTATTATGTTAAATGTAGTGATTGCTAGCCTTGCTTTTATAAGGCTTCTACTTATGAGAGAAAAGGTCAGGCAAGGAAAGCGGTTTTATGTCCATTTTGGGACACAGGCCGTGAAGACATAAAGTTAATTTGAGTAGTAGATGTTTTGAATTTGGACTTACAGTTCAAAGCTACCATGGAAAGAAGTGAGGGCAAAACTCTAGTAGGTTTAACCCACAAACTGGAGGCTGAGGCTTTGTTTTGTGCAACAGAAATACAGATCAAGGACTGGGAATAAAACCTTTACCAGTAAGGAACCAAAATCCTGGTTTACAGCAAGCATTCCATGTGTCCTTGAGCTCTGCTTTTGTGAGATAGTCTAAAATATGGAGCTAATGTGGCTAATGTCACTACATTGCATTGCAGGGTGTCATGAGGATAAATTTAAGATGTATGGCAGGGTAAGCTCGTCTTAAGCCTTTGGGATCAGAGGGAAATGGCACCAGCTCTGTGCAGTGAGCTACATGATCCTGACTATGAATGTGAGAGGAAAAAATATACCTTATGGGATATATAATGTAGTTCAGTAATGTCAGAATTCAGTTCAGTCAGCCCAGAATTGTGGACTGGCAGTGAAGCTTCCACAGTAAATGTTTTCAAGGTGTTATGTAACTTTGGGACTACTAAAATACAGGGGCTTTAAAATCACAGAATCCCAGACTGGTTTGGGTTGGAAGGGACCTCAAAGCTCATCCAATTCCAACATTCTGCCACGGGCAGGGACACTTTCCACTAGAGCAGGTTGCTCCAAGCCCTGTTCAACCTGGTTTTGAATGTTTCCAGGGATGTGAGAGCCACAGCTTCTTTGAGTAACCAATGAAGTGCCTCAGCACCCTCACAGGGAAGAATTCTTCCTCATGTCCAGTCTATAACCCAGACAGAAAGCCTCAGTCCCAAATTAAACTGAACCCATTCTGCTTTGCAGAGGGCCCAGACTGAATACAAACTGGTGATGTAAAAACGACTTGTGACATCTTCCAAGTGCCAGCAGATGTGTGCTTCAGAGGGGGCTTTGTCACACAAGCGTGCCTGGTGAATCTCACATTGCTGCTAAGCAGTTCAAGCACACCACTGATGTTTTCATGTCCTCTCCTTCACCACATGCTGCATAGGAGTCTCTGTGCCTCATTCACACAAAGACCAGATGCCTGCTGGTACAAGCTGATATTTTGGTTTTAGACTGATTTCCAGTTGCCCATTGACAGAGAAGTCCACTTCAGTCCCACCATACCTGCTGAAGAGATGTGTCGCGGAGAAGTCTTCCTGATTTTCTTGGAGTCATCACAAATCCACTGCTCGCAGCACTTCCCTGCTAACTTAATCAGCTTTGGGTTTGGGCACCAGACAAGGGGAGGACGTGAGTTTGTGCACATGGGAATACAGCCCACAGCCCCGTTAATGCACGTGCAGTTGTATTTGCAGTTGGGCTGAAATGTGTCCCCATTGTTATACCTGACTCCGTTGAGAACACATCCTACACCTACAATCTCTGAAAGGAAAGAAGAAGAGAGAAAGACACACAGAGCACTGTTAGAATAAAGCTGGTGAGAAACAGTGCTGATGTGCTTCTATACCAAGCTGCTCCATGGGCTAATGGAGCTAACATGGAGACACAGCTGTGAGACTATGTGGTCAGTGTGATGCTGAGCCAAATGTGGTTACACCATCTAGGAAACAGTTTTCATTCTGAATCACAGCAGAAAAAAAGAAGAATCTTTTAATGTTTCATGGAGAAAAGAAGTTAGAAAAGAAACCAAGTTTTATCTATAAATTCTCACTTATAAATCATTTTGTAGCCTGCTGGTAAAAGAAGGAGCAATAAAAGTAATTAAATACGTATTGAGTGAAATCTAATGTTTTCAGGGATATATGAGAGGACCACAAAGAGCTGCAAATATGACTCAGCTCTTCACAGCACCTTCTGAAGCAACAGCAGGAGAACATCCAAGCAAACGAGTGCTTAAAATGGCACTGGAATCCTATATTTAGGCAACTTCAGTTTATCACAGAACAGTTTTCTTGGAAAATGAAATAACACATTCTAAGGCCACAAAAATTGGTATTTTACGAATATTTTAAAATAAAATCACCAAAAAAATAAAAAAATCAAACTTTTTGATTGCCCATGAACAGAAATCGCATTGGTTCAAAAAGCAGCCACTTTCTTATTTCAAAGTTGTAACAGTTATATGGAACCAGTGACACAAATCTAATGGAAAATTCAAGCTTCAAGTTTCTTGTTTGGTCACACAGAGGCAGCGTGCACGCACCGATCAGGTTGCTTAAGTTTTGAGTCTGGTTGTAAATGGAGCTGCCATCTGGCTGCTTCAAGGCTAACATGGATTGAAATACGGGTTCAAATTCTGCAAAGGCTTCCTACTTTTAAAATAGGCTGAATGAAAACATCAAACACAAATCCCTTTTTCTGTACAAAAATGGGAGTTGTTGCTATTTGAAGGGCAGGTTCAGCTCCAATTTTGATCACCCTTCTGTCTTTGTATTGAAGAGACATCACTCAGTGCTGGAGCT
>JAVHNF010061585.1:8020-21845 GCA_034783455.1 Micropsitta finschii | reverse complement strand
TTCCCAGCAAGTTGTGGTCATGTTTCAGTATCAATTCTGTAAATTGAGCATGGTCTTGCGCTTTTTGATCAAAAATAGATGAAGGAATTTGTTCAAGTTTGGTGGTTAAGCTGTCCATGCTAATGTAAGCTTGGTATTTCCTTTGTCAGATCTATGGTTTTGAATTTTGGTTAAACACTCTAGATATGATATTAAACTTTTGCATAGATTAAGCTGTTGCTTTTGTTCATATTTCATTGATTTATTTGCAGTAATTGACTGTGATCTACTTAAGTTGTCACTTCTCCATATAGACACTAAATCATCTTTTCTCTGGTTTGTGGCTCAACATTTGCTCCCTAGTTTGATCCTGCTACAGATCAAACATTAGAATATGTATTATATGCTCTATTTCGGTATTTTGGTGTAATCTGATTATTTCTAGGACCTGGAATATTTTCAACAATATTAAAACTCTGGAGTCATTGTGAATGTAAAAGGCTTCAGTAATTTCTACATAATATATTTAATGGTGTTTACTAATTACTAAAGCATTCAATTTGTAAACATTCTTTGTTTCCCTTGCTGGGAAATACAAACACACAAAAACTTATGAACAGCATTTTCAAAAAGGGAGATCCAGAGCACTGAAATGAGTATCAGTCACGTATTCTGTAATCACAAAACATGAAAACATGCTGTACAGATCATTTATATTTCAGATTAACACTGAATCCTGTATTCTATTGCATCTTGGTTTTAAATGATATTATATAAATAATACATAAAGATATAATATTAGTATGCACCTTGTTTCTTCCTATGGCAGGCTTTTTTCATTATGAAAGTGTTGACATTGTGCTAGAAATATGACTGTAGAGCATCTCTGCACCTAGTTTCTAGCAGATTTTTCTGTATATTTCATAAAATCGGTATAAGCATATTTGTGAATCAGGGTTGGAGGATTGTTCGTTTCATCTGTATATACGTACACCCTCACCTGTCCAATGATACTAGCTGCCCAGAACCCAATTCTCACAGCTTTCATGACACAAAGAGATTGAAAAGTTTGGTACATAATGGATAACTCCCCTCATCCCAAATATATGGTCAATGTGTGTAGTTGATGTTGTTTTGAAAGAGCATTTTCCCAGGAATGTAGGTTGCTGGAATAATGAATAGCTTCAGGAATGAGTGGAATATATACTGCCTGAAAGGTAAACCGTACTCTGACAGTTTGGGAAATTTTGGATAAATATATTTTGTTCTGCCTTTGCAAGAAAGATCAATTTCTTTTGATTTCCCTTCCTGAAGAGGTGGAGAGTGCCTGCAGGTGGGCTTGGGGAGGTAGATGGAGCTTGGCTGAACAGCATCTGGGCTGGTAGCCTCGAGGAAGGCTTTTATAACTCTGTGGGTTAACTCTGATTATGTGCTCATCTGAAGCTTACTTTGAGATTTTGCTGAACTGTCCTTCAGTCTGCAGAGCATTATTTTTAATGTATTTTTCTTAAGGCTTAAAAATTCTCTCAGCTGTGGGGATATTTTTGTTCTGTTGGAAGTGCTTCATTTATTTCACTGGACCCCTGGTGTACAACCCCACTGAATCTGGTAGATTCTGAGTGTTTTATTCTGGCTTGGAAAAAGTTTTCTTAGCAGAACTGAAGTGGAAAATTCATGAAAAATACTGTGTTGTGCAAAAGAAATGTACTATGGGATATAACCAAATAGCAGTCTGGAAGGTGACATTGAAAGACCTCATTACCACCTTCAGCTCATTGCAAGCAGCCAACTTAAACCAGCTGCTCCTGGGAAATGGCAGCAAAATGGGAGCAGGAAGTGGAGAGAGATAGGGGAAACAGATTGGGATATGCAACAGAGAAACAACTGAATTGGGAAGTGACAGTAGAAAGGGATTGTTTCTGCCATAGAGAATGTAGTGATCTTGAAGGAAATCCCTCATCTGTGGAGCCAGCAAGGGCTCGATTGCTGGAAAAACTGTGAACTCTGGCAAAGGACACAGACAATGCTGATGCATCGCTGTAGCAAAGCTTTTTTAGTTGGGAGGAGAAAGTTTGAAACTATCTGATACCAAAATGATAAATTAATGTAAAATTTAGGGACCTTTGTTTATGTTAAGCTCAAATGCTGTTTTGATAATTTCACGAGTCTGCCATTGTCTTTAATCCAGTATAACATTCTTTGGTATACTACAAATGAAAAGGGAAGGAAGATCTCTACTGAGGGATAGATGGTTAATTTCTTAAGGAAGAAGAGTCAAATACAGGCAGAAAGAAACCACATCCTTATACTTGCTAGTACACCATGAGACTCCTTTAATTTGTTTAAAATTATTTTCTGGCAAGTATATTTTACTTCTATATGGCTATTAAACTCTAAATGCAATCAAGTGATTGTTGAATATTCAGAAAACATTACGCTAAATGTAAATTACATGTTTACTCAGACACGGCAGGACTTGATTCCTCGATGTTCATAGATACGTATAAATTTTTGGTGTAAATGAGTTCTGGAAGTACTTGGAGGACTCTCTTCTGCCAACAGGGAATTAGATGGCATTAGACTGGATTCTTTCACACAGATTTTGTTAGGAAAAACTTCATTTAAAGGCAGCTTGTCTCATTGGTTAGTCTTGTTCTAGAAAGCCTGTGTGTTATAATAGATGGTCCAAATACAGTTCAGCAGAAAAGCCTCCCACAGTACAGTGAGAGGTGAGTCTGTCCATTAGTGCAGTGGCTCCCACAAGGGGTATCAGCAAACCCTTTCATTGTGGTGAGGCATCAGAGCATATTGGCCACTTGGCCAAAGAGAGACAATTGGGTGCTCTTTTCTGCAGTCCTTATGACCCATTTTGCTGCACTGAATGAGAATCTTCTACCTATTCTGCTAAATGGCCTGTGTTTTGCTCAGCTGTTAGTGGGATTTATCCCTGCTAGGAGAGCTCTGAGTATAGAAAGACCATAGCAGATTCAAAGGCAGAACCAAAGCATTTCCCAAGACTAAAAACTGTATTAGCTACACAGACTGCATGCAGAAGTGTATTCTGTACTTAATTGAAACTATGATCTAAATGTCTTGTTTAGCTAGAGTCCCATTATTCTTTCAATCATGATCTCCATTTGGCCATTAAGAAAGGAGGGGTGATGGTGAGGAAAAAGACAAAAGATCTACGACAGTCTCTTTCAGGTTAAACTATTTAATTCAGATACCTGATTATTAGTTATTAGCAGGCTTTAAAAAGAATTTTAACTTCCTACAGATTTATTTGCTTCTTTTTATTATATTTTTTAATTATTTTTCCTGGTATCTTTCTGAAAGTGCCTGGCTACTCTGTAGATGTGCTACAAATAATTCTGCAGGGGAATGGGATAAAACACAAGTGCTACATGTATCAGGAATATAGGCTGCTTTTAATATTTTTGTCTGTATGTGCCTCAGGATTCCTAAATTATAATTTGCTTGGGTAAATAATTGCAGTAAACAACATCAGCAGTAACAAACACAACACTGCAGTTCATTCTTTTAGTCAACATTTTGTTTTGATTTTCTGTCTTCTACAATAGCAAATCTGTCACTGTCAACAAGTATTTTCTGGCTTTTATGGGAAAAAAAATGCACAGCTCTTATTGCTTTGTTAATACAAGCTACTTTCGTATGTTTTCTTTCTACTTTGCGAAAATATGGCACTTACCAGTTGATATTTCCCAGGTAATTTATATGTAGTATTTATCCTTGCATAAAAGGTGCTATATTTAACAGACCTTTTGTGAGGGTGAAAGTAACAGTAAATACTTGGCTTCCGTAAGCATATGCAAAAATTGCTTGGTGATACTCCATACGATCCCAGAATATAGTAAAGGCTTTACAGTTACCGATAAACTAAGGCTAACTGAAGAAAAATGTGTGTGTATGTAATGTCAGTGGAAAGTTTGTCCAGAGCAGATGCATGGTGTTTGATTTTATTGATGTTTTGGGGAAATTTCAGATTGTTAATGTTATTTAACGATGTATATATTGTTAATTGAATTTGCATATAGTTTTGCATCATAGGTGTTCCTCATGAGAAAGGTTTGTAAGGATCAATGTTGGTGCAGTGCCATACTCATCTTGGTATGCCTTTTGCAGCCCCAATGGCTCTAGACCTGTAGGCTTTGTGCTCCACTTTCAGGATAAGAACCAGTTTCTTTTTTCTTCCCTTTTGTATGTGAAGGGAGAACTTTGAATTTAAGGATTCAAAAAAAAAAGGAAATGCTGCTAACTAGGTCAATTAAAAATACCGCATTTAGATTTTCTGAGTAATTTCTTTATTGCTGAACTCCAGCTAGAGCTTTTTACAGATGTATGTAACCTTGTCCATTCCGTGCTGACTTTTTGTGGAAAATGTTAAAAACCTTGTCAGCTCTCTGCTTCTGCTGTGCCTAAACATTGTGTTGTCTTTCACTGTAGCCAGCACTGGACAGTGATTGAATGTCATCTAGCGTGTATTAATATGAATGTTGTCATTTGTCATCCTGGTCATCACTGTCACTTTGTCATTTCAGTTTGTGTTATATTGGCTCACAGTGTTGCTACCTTGCTGTCCTTCATCTCACAGGTAGATTAATGAATTATATAACTTAACATACCTGAAGACTAGTCCCAAGGAAAAAAAAAAATCGATAACCTCCAATTACATTCACTCTCTGCACACCCTGTTGCAAATGGTGCATGCTTTTTAGGGAAGAAGAGTATCTATTTTTTTCCTAGGCTATGGATTGTGCTATGTTTCTGCTTCCCTTTGTGTTCCTTCCATAAGCAAATAAAAGCTACACAATGTCATTGCATTAGCAAGAAAAAGTTGTTGGTCTTCCTATTTAATTTGGTTATTTTGGTGTAGTCAGGAGAATATGGTCTTTGTGAAACATCACCTATTAATTTTTACTCCTATCTTCAGAAAGCTAAGGGACAGTACTAATAACCAAAATAATCTCATGCTGCCATTATCTAGAATGAAGATAAATTAGTAGGTTCAGAAGATACAGGGATTTATTCCAGAGCTGAAAAAAGACCTGAATTACCTCTTTGAATAATAGAGAGGGCTGGAGAGAGAAAAGTAGTTTGTTTTTTTTTTTCTAAAGCTACCTAACATTGTTGGGTTTTCATAGCATTTGCGATACCAGTGGGCAATGCTGGTTGGTTGACAGCCTGATGTTGATATTTTTTGGTTTCTTTTTAATCACACCTTAGTTCCTATCTGTCAAAACTTCAATAGTTTGAGTGCATGCCAGCTGAATAGTAGATATATGTTTAACCAGGGGTAACAACAGTATGCTATAGACTCCTAGATGCTTGCATAGTGACACCTGGCTCTGTACAGAGTATGCATGTGCCTTATTGTCGTGGGCTACTCCCTTGGGACTTGGCTGTAGTTCTGCTTACAATGAATGAACTTAGTTGTCTGCTTGGCCTGTTCTGCAGCTTGCTCAGGCACTCCAAAGAGAACCAGAACCATCAACATATGTTGCAGGAAAATCAAATTCCTGAGGCCTTAATTAAAGAGAAGAAATCAGTTTATTAATTAGGTAGACTACAGTAAGAGCTTTCCAGGGAACACCTACTGACTTCCTGGCGAGTTTCAGAAAGTAAACTTGTGTCCAGAGAATGGCTCCATTCTTCAGCTGGAAGCATTAAGTTCTAATGTCAAGAAACAGCTCCTTGAAATGGAGGCAGAGTCATGCGAAGTACACGAGCTCAGAAAAAACATCGCAACACTGTTGTAATGTAGCTTTCCCAAATAATGGGAAATCCAGGAAAGCTGTCTTGTAAAAAGCTATATAAATGTTATGCTTGCATCAATATATTTGGACCATATGGGGGTTACGTATTTTTTGTTTTGGGGGTTTTTAATCATCATTACTGGTGGGTTTTGTGAATGGCTGGCTCTCTTGGGGAATAAAAGCTTGAAGAAATGCTGATGGTGAGGGAATCTGCTGGAATGTTAATTTCTGTTTTCTTCCCAGAACTGCCTTATAATATGCAGTAATCCATATTCATTCTACTGAGAAAAGATACTATCTGCTGTTTCTTTCCCTTTCTCACTTTTTTTACTTCAGATGAAGAAATTACTAGACTGCTTTCCTAATTTCTGTCACACAGGAAAGAACTGCTTTTTCTGTCTTTGTTGAGTAAACTGCCTTGCTTTAGCATCTTCTAAACCATCATGCCATAACTTAATTAAAATTCAGCCTTATTGCTAAATCACTTTAATTTTATTGCTGTACTTTTGTAGTTTGCTACTTCGTTTACTAAATAATACAATAAAGCAGTGGAATTTCATTATAGTATCCAGTAAGTAATCAGGTAAAGTGTAAAATGCAGCAATAAAAATAATCAATAGAAAAATAATTAAATTAATATGGGTAGCATATATATATTTAACTGTCTAAAGTTCATTATCATTTGAAATTAAGCATCTGAATAATTCGACAAAGGTTTTGGGGAGTATAATTCATGGGGTTGACTGTAGGTATGCATAGAAACCCAGAGAAAAGGCAAAATAAAAGGGTTTAAAAAAAATATCTACTCTCCATTGAAAAAATGAAAAAAATCTGTCATCTTCAGCATCGCCTTTGGTTTCTTTGGCAACCTGGGATGATTTTTTTGTTGTTGTTTTAAATCTATTTCTGGGCAGTTGGGAATATGCAGTGTGAAATTTCCCTTATTAAAAATACTTTTAGAAGAAACTACGTGGCATTTAAAACAAATCACATCAAGCATTGTCAGTGTCCTGGCTGTGCCAAGGCTTTGATCAGAGCTGGCAGTGTAATAGCCAACAGCTCATCCACAAAACCCAAACTGGGGAGGTGACACTTTTCACTGTTCAGCACGGCACAAACTTTGAAGAGTTCAATGTTTTAGGTACTTCTCTGATCTCTTGTGAAAGAAGTACTCATGTTGCAAAGCCTAGTGCAATTCATTACACAAATCAGTCCATTATTAGACACAAATCTAGAAAGAATACAGACTTTTTTTTGGCTGTGCCATTCATTCAAATATTTGTAAAATTTTAGCATGCCTTCAAGTTGTTTTATTTTCAATCTGCCTTGCAGAGGATATTGCTGTGAGCCACAGTTCATGTGGGTTTGGGTAGCTGTAGCTACATACCAGAACAGGTGGCCAAGATAGTTGTCACTAATGGTAGCTTTTTTATATTACACGTTGCAATTACATGTGTAGTTTAGGCACACAAGTGTTTTGCTTAAGTGAACGTATCTCCTAAAAGATGATTATAGATCACATGCAAGACGGAACTACAGCCAAAAATAATATATTTTTTTATATATAAACCAGATCTGGTTTATGTATATGCAAGGTCAGGTTGGGATTTTGTACCGTGTTTCTGGAATTAGGGTTACTGGGAAGCAAAGTGTAAGTACCTTGCGGTACTGAGTGGAGGCAGTGAGGTCTGGCAGCTTTTATTAGATCAGTCTGCTGATGGTCCTGACTAACTTTAGAAATGATGAGAAGTGGCAGCATCTCAGCTACAGAAAAGGCAATCTTGAGAACAACAGAGGGGGCAAAAAGCTACACGCAAAGAACAAAGAACTTTTTTTTTTTTAAGTAAGATTTAATTAGAAAAGAGTGGGAATAAATCATCCAAAATGACTGCTTTGAGACACTCTATGAAACTACATCAGCCCTTTCTACAAATGCCTGAAACAGAGGTGTTGAGACTTTCCCTTCTTAAAAAGTAAATATCATTACACCATTTAGAGAAATTGGAGGTTTACAGGTGAAACTGCATTGTGGTGCTGAATTACATGTAATTCACTGCCTTGCCTCTATATCTTTTAAGTACGTGATAGGCCAACGTGGCTGGATTGCACAGAATGATGCTTTAGTTGCTTCAAGATACTATTTTTCATTTCAGTTCTACAGTGAATCTCTTCAGGGCTGGGATTTCAAAAAAAAAATATTCCAGTTCTGGAGTGTTTTTATGCTGTGTTCAAGTACTCAGCAGTTTGTGTTTCATGATTTTATAGGTTTTTTTCTAAGCATTTTGTTGACCTTGTTAAATCCTCCTCCTGCTGCTGGGGTTTGTTCATTTTATTGTTTTCCCTTTCTAGTGATACCTTGTGATGGTTTGGGTGTTTCTATTCCCAGGGTTGTCTCTTGTTATGATTGCATGTTTTCACTGAGCCATATCTCGGCCTCAAGTGACCTTACTAGAGGCAATAGCTATATAAGGACCTAGAATGTATGTGTACTTTAAATAAATTGTTCAAGTTTAGGTTTATTTTGCTGCTGTTTTCTATGATTTTGTCTTCCTTTCAATAATGAGTAAATATTTTATCTGTAATGATGATGTATTTTGAATGTGGGATAAGGTGCTACCTGCGTGGGAGGGATTCTGCTTTTTCTCTGAACTCTATATTTTCATATATATATATATATATATATATATACTTTATTAAACCAGAAATAGATACATGTATTTTGTCAGCTTTCACAACCAAATTATCAGGCAGCCTGTAATGCACAGTAAGAAGTACAAAATCCTGAAATGCACACTTAAATGTACTTCTGTTGACTTTGTTTCAGAAAGCAGACATAAACACCTGTATTAGATGACCTCAATATACATAAATACTTCTGCTGAGGAAAAGAAACTTAGAAAGCTGCAGAGCTTTAAAATTAAGTCTCTTTTTTGGGCAGGGAAGCAAACTCATTGCTGAAATGCATTGAACAACTTACTTTCCATCTGGGAGATGTCTCAAACCTAAGAATTGGTAATTCAGAAATTCCAGCTGTGTTAAACTTAGCTTGGGGACTAAAGTTGGTTGGTTTAGCTTTCAGAGAAGCATAAGGAAGAGGCAGTATTGTTCTTTCTTATTTATATGAATTTTATATCCTTACTTTGTATGAAAACCTTGTGGTTTTGGCTTAGACTTTCTTTCAGGCTAGCTATAAGAGCTATATTATTCAAGAGAGATGATACTTTAAATAAAGAATTTGGCAGTACTGTTGTGTGCATAAAAAGTCAATTTCATTTAGGTGATAATGCTCTTTTAATGTCACAAAGCATCAATAGTTTTGAGTTACTTAAAATTCAGCAATGAACATTTTAATAGAATTAAGTTTGCATGGGTGTACGTCTTGTCTAATAAAACCAATACAAGTGAAACTTGAATTATCCAGAAACAAAAATGTTGATTCTCCTATGTCAGAACCAGCTGGCACCACTAATAAGTATTGAGTATTTGGGGATAATTGTATAGTACCTATACTAAGCATTACCTGAAGTAAGTTGGCAGAGTTGTGGTTGTGATGCATGTATAAGCTGCTGTACCAAGTCCTATTGCCTTCATGCTACCTGCTCGAAAGGAGGTGGTGTGTATGGCCCCATTAGGTTCTACAGCAGATCTGCAGTTGGTGGATGGATCATGTGAGCAGCAATGATAGTTCCATGGTAGTTGTCAGAAGTCACATTGCTGCAAGTGTAGCTCTTGAGATTCGATTTTGGGTGACTAAAAGTGAACAGTACCATGTGTTTCGAAGTGAAGAGTTTTAGAAAATGATAATGGCTTGTAAAATTTGGCATACGCTAAATAATGTTTGTGGAGCATGATGATGATGTGATATTTTAATCATCACCTTACAAAAGCATATGTGTGACTCTGTGTTAGGGACACTTGGTAGTAGAAATCTAAAACAGAATTAAGAAATAGTCTGACTAAACTGGACTTGAATTTGAGAAAATGCAGTGTTTTGGAAGGGATGAAGATCTTCCCTGGCAACTATAACTCCATGTTGATGATGCTGTTATTGAATTCTCCAGGATTTTTTGAAAGGAAAAAGTAATTTTCTACAAAAACTTTTAGGTTTACTGTGAAGATGTTCTTTGAAGATGAAAGATATTATGAGAGTCTTGTTTTCTTCTCATATCATCACATGCATTATTATAGTTTCAAGTGTTTGGAGCTGCTAACAGGGTGGGTGAGAGAAATCACTATATTGGGACTTAGTGTCCCAATAACTTAGCAGTTTTATTACACCATGGTTACAGTAACATTTAAGCACATGAGAAAAGACTGATGTACTCTATACTGGATGTCTGTCATGCAGGTGGAAAATACGGGCCCCTTCTCTTACATCCAGTTCTCCCTTCTCCTTTCATTGAGTTATAATACTTCAAACTGATTAGTGCCTAACAAGTCTTGCATTTTTGACTGCAAATAGTATTGTGTATATCTGAATGAAAGACATATTTCCTTCAGGAAAATATTCTTTAAAACATATCTTCTCATGGATTTACAAGTGTGGATCTGAGAGCTATTTTCTCATGCAGAGGAGATAGAAATTTCTTCAGATTAGTGCTCTCTAAGGACAACAGAGAAAAACCCACTGTACTGCTGCAGAGAACTTGCCTAGTTCATTGCACTGGTGTTTGCCCATATTTACAGCATTTAGTTCCTTATTCAATAACTTGTTGAATGTTCATCTATAAGTGGAATATTTTATTGCTATAAGTGGATGTTCATCTATAAGTGGAATATTTTATTGCTAATATTTTATTGATCAGGCAAATGTTTTTTGACTTAAACCCCTTTTAAGCCTAGTAAGAGCTATGCTGGGGTTTGTTAAGCTTAACATTTCATGTCCCCAGTAGAATGCTGTACTAAAATGTATTTTATCTAGTAAAAGATAGTTAAACTATCTCAGGATAACTGTGATATTAAAATCAAACCCTGATACAGTAGGTCAAATATCAAGGGAATGTTGTGAATTTCAGATGATTTGAAAACATTTTAAAAGAAACAGATTCTTCATCTCAATAGTAGGATCTTAGCTGAGGGAAACAAACTGGTTTAAGAACAAGAAGTTTTAAATGAATCAAACTGTTCCATTCAGCTGCATATGTGTTCTTCACATCCCCCAGGTCCTGTCAGGGTACAAGAATATTCAATACCCATCTTGATGTTGCTGTCTTTCTTTTCCTTTGGCTTTTCTAAATCATCATCTCCTGGGAAGTGTTTTGAGTGCAGTTTGGTTTTCATAGTTTGAAAGCATTTTTTTTTACAGTCCCTAAAAGTACAGCCTACTTAATTGGGGCCTTTCCATTTCACTCATTCCAGCCAAGTATTTTTGCTATACATGATCAGCATAGAGGAAACTAGAGTAAAATGGTGGGATATGCACATTCTTCCCATCGCAAGCGAAACAAAAGTTGTCAAATCACAGGTGCCTTATATGATTGTAACTTTATATACAAACAAGGGTGAAGGATTCTCCATGGGATTTTATTTTACAATATTGAATTCCTATTGTGATTTCTTAAAATGGAATTGAAATGTTAGTGTTCTTATGCATGAATGTATTAGCAACTGTAATTTTAAGTGTCATTTAACTTTCTCTGGGATGTAATTTCTGTAAACAGAGAAAGAAAAACATTTTCATTAACTGAACTAAATGATGGAAAATGCAAGAAACTTGAGCATGACCCTAATACTGAAAACCAAATCCTGAAAGTAACAGCCTCATTTTATACAAATGCAGTCAATTTGTGTTCTGTGAACAATGTTTTTCTCCTAACATAAGATGATTGAATGACAAGGAATTGTGTGTTGTAGATATATAAGGGATACAAGTTGAGGAAAAGAATCATCAGAGAGAAGGTAAGACAACTGGCTTGATTCTACAGCTGTCTTCCGTGCCCCCTGATTCTCCAGAGTCCACTTTAGGAATCTGCTTTGAGGAGCAAGGAGGTAAATGTTTTCTGCTTTGTCACATCTCAGAATAAAACTCCAGTGTGTTTCCAGTCCTTATCAGATGTGACCTTTTCTTCATAAATTATTTGTACTTTCATATATCAAATGCAAAACACATAAATGGATTGTGGAAAGAAAAAAGACTATAAAACTGATTATAGCTGGGAAATAAAGTGCTACAATTACTAACTCTAAATCTCTTCTCTCTGAACTTGAGAGAGCTGTTAATGTTTTGGCAAATTTGAGAAGCTCAAATTCAAAATTAACAATTTAAAAACAATCTGAACAGTTCAAGCTCTGAACAGCAGCAAACATCTGTAGCTTATTTTTTAAATATGTGAACCTATAGTTAACATTTTAAATGTGCATCATCTTTAATCAATCTCGAAAGCTGCACTTTAAAACCAGAATTTATTCAAGTAAAATACTCAGCTTAAAAGAAAATGTTTTTCACTATTTAGCTCTGGAAAGCAGTGTTTTAATTAGTTCATTCCTCTTTATTGATTTTTAGACTATTTCTTCTTTGCAGTGATACCTAACATTTGTATGAAGAAGTGCAATCTTTCCTCTATGCTTGCTTAATACTTCTTTGCAGTGCCTTTAAATAAAGTAAGACTGTTGCCTGTGGAAGTACCATGTTATGGTATTAAACAGTTGGGCACTTGTACTAACACAGGTGGATATAGTAAAAACAATTTTGAATAAATTAGTGTTATAACACATGAAGAGAGACCAGGACATTAATGTGAAATGTCCTGTATTTGAGAACTTCTTTTACTTCCAGCCAGATTTTTGAAGTAATGTGTGAAGTATATGGGAACAGAAATATCAGCTAGCTTCTTTCCACAAAAAGAAGTCCTAGGAGAACAAAAATATGAAGAGGAATATTCCCTGTCTTCAGTTCTAAGGCCCTTTACTAGTTCAAGATGATAGTTAAGAGGCAGCGAAAGAGTGTATTGCCTGCTAATCCTTTTATTTTTAAGATTTTGCCTTCTGGATGGCCGTTCACTAGATTCAAAATATGTTCTCTGAGATGATCTCTAAGGTTTATTGCCAGTTAAGCAAACCAACACTCTTAACCTACAAGTGAACTTTAGAACCATACGTCCAAATGTATCCTTATCAAAAATCTTAGGCCTTCATAGAGTTTAAGCACAAAGTTTAATTTACATTTCAGGAGTATTATTAGAAAGTGATTCTATGCACACACTTGATCAGTTGCCTGCTTCTCTCAGGACTCAAAATGGATTTTCCTGTGAAAAGGCAAAGCAGTAGTATGTGATTTGCTCTCCTGAAGAATCTTAACACAATATTACAAAAAACTATTTTTAGCTTTCCTTAATTTCATGTTAAACAATTCTTTATTTTGTATGTTAAATACTTCTGGAGTCCCCAAAAGCAAAGGCAGACTCTCTTTATCAGTTGTATTCACAAAATCATAGAATGGTTTGAGTTTGAAGGGACCTTAAAGATCATCCAGTTCCAGCCCCTGGCCCCAGGCAGAAACACCTTCCACTAGACCAGGTTGCTCCAAGCCCCTTCCAACCTGGCCTTGAACACTGCCAGGGATGGGGCAGCTTCAGCTTCTCTGGGCACCCTGTGCAGGCGCCTCACCACCCTCATAGTAAAGAATTTCTTCCTGATATCTAATCTAAATATGTCCTCTTTCAGTTTAATTCAAGGAAATCAAGTATTTTTTCTATCCTTCATATGACACTGGAATAAAAGTAAATCAAATTAAAAGAGAAAATAGCTTCAAAAATTTTTCTTAGGCACTAAGCAGATGCCTGTAAAATGCTTATTGCTCTTACTGCAATAAGGAACCAGAGCAAGCTTTTAGAATCATAGAATAGTTACAGTTGGAAAGGACCTTAAGATCCTTTCCTTAGTTCCAACCCACCTGCCATGGGCAGGGACACCTCACACTAAACTGTGCCACCCAAGGCTTTGTCCAACCTGGCCTTGATCACCGCCAAACATGGAGCATTCACAACTTCCTTGGGTAACCCATTCCAGTGCCTCACCACCCTAACAGTAAAGAATTTCTTCCTTATATCCAATCTAAACTTCCCCTGTTTAAG
>JAVHNF010061582.1:0-12916 GCA_034783455.1 Micropsitta finschii | reverse complement strand
AAGGCTGCTCTGAGGTCTCCACGCAGCCTTCTCTTCTCCAGGCTGAACAGCCCCAACTTTCTCAGCCTATCTTCATAGGGGAGGCTCTAAATTTATAACTGGAAGCCAGTGAGGCTCTGTACTGACTTAGGTTAGAATAAAGTAGCAGGTTAGAATAAAGTAGCAGGGATAGGCTCCTTTTGGACATACTAAAGCATATTTTCAAGAACAGTCTTACAGTGGTCAAGTCAGTGAAGGGCAGTTTCTTGTAACAAAACTACATCAGTCCTGTTACTTGAGAAGCAGCATTCCCTGATGGCAATTAGGATGACTGTTGCAGCTCCTGCTAACTTGTGCTGCTAGCATTGCCACTTTGTCAGTTCTTCACAGTTCACCAAGGAAAGAAGGAGCAGGCTGCCAGAATTGTTTCTGTTTTGCTGGTAGCACAATTAGCTCTCTCTTGAGATGCACAGTTGCCAGAAGGCTGGATCTCATCACCTCTTTGGAGTTAAGACTGGTTTTTTACACTCCAGCTGCTGTTCTGCAAAAACAGTCTCAGGATGAAAAATACCCCCAGGGTGCAGGGGCTGATTTTCACAACAGGCTGTGCTTACAGCCAAAACCCAGAAGGGATGAAAAGGAGAGCTTAAAATGCAACTAGATTTACAAACTGTGACACTTGGACAAACCTGTAAGCAGGAAATACTTTTGTAAACATTATTGTTCCAGGCTTATTTAGGGACCTTAGGGAGGGTGCAAGCACACTCCATGTCTCTGTCATGCCTTGTTCAGTGGATACAGCTCCTGAATGGGGAATAGAGACTGCTAAACTGCTGCAGACAGGCAAGAAGGAGAGATACATGGGTTCAGAGCCTTGCTTCCCAGTCCTTGCTACAGTCTGCTCAAGTAGCTGCATACAGGAGAGGTCAGCTTCTCTACACAGAGCAAGAGATGAAGTCAAAGGAACAAGAGGTTGAGATGTCACTTATCTCTGATCTGCCCCTCAGGGCAGCTAAGAGCTGCTCCTTTCTGAGGGTAGGTGTTAAAATTGCCATCTGCCCTACCTAGATTACAGTAGTAGAATAAGAAACGTTTGCATGGCAGCTGGGTTCTGCAGTTCATCGGCATTCACAGTGCGCAACTATCAGTTCTTATGTTCCATCTTCAAGCCTAGCTTATAAAGAGGATACACCTATAAATTATCCAGAGAAGAGGGTGAGACATGCACAGACAGGCAAGACAAAGAGAGAGGAGGATCAGAGTTTTTAAGGCCGGGACAGAATTTGCCATCTCATTTTGTAGCCAGTGTGCATATTTATGGTGCATAGATGGGAAAGGCCCACAGAGAAAATGCAGCTCACAAATCATGTCTTTCTGCATGCTACAGTTTGTTAAAGTTCACTCATGTCTCCTTTGCTTGTACTCCATTAATCATTCTTGCTTCTAAAAACAAAGGTAAACTTGTATCCCTAGCCTGCTGCATTAAGATCACGTCCATTTCATCTCACAGTTGTACTTCTTTTGAGACAGTCTTCCTCAAACTTCCTTCTCATGAACATGATTTGGAGTACCACTGCTTTCCTAATAGCATGTCAGCACGAGAACTGCATCTCCTAGAGATGGTGACAGACAAACCTTAGTCTCCTGATGTAGAGTCTCCTTAGAGACCTGTCCTTTGCCTCCTGTACAATCCCATAAAGTGCTGAACAACAGAGGGTTCTTTTCTTTTGCCTTAAAATCCTTAGGTAAGAAACACTTAACCTGGGATTAGATGATTGGAATACTTTCCCCCTCTGCACTTTCCCCCGTGTTGTGCAAAGTGGAATAGAAGTTGAAAGTGGGTATTTTACAATCTATTTATAATTAACTTTTTCTTAAAGAAACCTGTACCTTCAAATAAGTTGATGACTGATCAGTATGCCTTTTGCCTTTTTGAATGTTCATACCTGAATTCAACAAGTAGTAGATCTGATGCTGAATCTAAGAAATCCTAATTTTACATTGATGTACTTTTTCTGGCTTCTGTGATGCTATTCCTGACTATAAAACTGCCAGTGAGATTAGACTCATACACATGAAGCTGACTCAAAGCTGCAAGACAAGTTTGAAATATGAAATATAATAAAGCAAATCTTCACTAGCATATGCTATTGCAGCTGAGTGTTGCTGAAGTCTCCCTGCACTCTGTTCTTATGTAGCATATGTGCTACAACCGAAAGGCATAATAGCGTGAATTAAAAATTAGTCATTTGTTTTTTCGCCAACACCTTCTAGCCACAAAAACTGAGATTTCCAAATGTAGGCTAATTAAGTATAATTGTATCACTGAGTTCCACAGATTATATGTGTGGATATAGAAGTATTGTAGCTTCGCTCACCACTGTAATACAGGTATCTCTGGAGCAGAGCTCCAGTATCAGTGCTAACCCCATGAAGGTGGTTTTTCTGCATTAGCACAGTATTTTTGGTGTGCTTTTTCAGTCCTCAGTCAGGACATGCCACCAGTCCTGTCCTTTCCAAAGGAACAGTGTTTTGGGGTGTAGGACATTGTTCCTTGCTGTTGGCTGACAAGAAGATTAGGTTCTACTCTAGCTGGCAGTGGAACTACTCTCTTCAGTAATAAATATTTTGACTGTAACATTTGGATGCTCTAGGTTCAAAAGTCACTGAAAATCAAATGGGGACTGAGCCATTATGAGGGTAATTAAAGCAAATCCTGAGAGAAATTGAAAACATTCATTTCTATACCAGCTGCATGATTTTCACCCTGGTTTTCTGTATTTTACTACTGGTCCCTTTTCTTACTATCATCTGCATTGTACTGGTATTTATAGTTATATAAGATTGTTGTCTTTTCCAATTCAACAGCCAAATATGAAAGCCCTGAGGGAATAGGGATGGAACATGAGAATATAATGCCTCCTTACGGAGCTGTAGGTGCTTTTTCAGTCTTTCTGCATAACATCTGTAAGACAGAAGGCAAGTATCTTATAATCTAAGCAAATGTTTTTTGTTCTTTTAACACATACACATATCTGGTATGTGCTAGATCCCAGCATGAACAAGAAAACACTCTTGCTTTTAACATTCCTTCTTCATCCTGCTATATTGATGGTAAGTTTCTTAGCATTACCTGCAGTTATTTTTTATTTTGCTCTTAAAAAAATCATCTGAAATCGTGGCATGGGCTGCAAATGAGATGTTCAGTGGGGTGGAACTGCAGTATCCAAGTTACACAGGCTTGTGCTGAAGGGAATTTGACCAGCATATTTACCTTCTAGCCCTCAAAATTTCCATCTATTTTGTAGGAACTGGAAACACTCAAGATTTTATGTAAAGGGTGAATTACACCATTAAGGACTTGTTGAGAAATCAGAAACAGCTGAGTAAAATTCTTGCTAAGATTTAATCCGAACACTGTGAAAAACTGTAAAATAGGGGAGAAATTGTCACAAAAGTGTTTGTAAAAATATATGAAGGAGGAGTAATAAGAGGGATGCGTCAGCTCACAATTTGAAATGTGATCATTTTCTCTCAGAAATAAATGATTTTAGTTTTAAGCTAACTGTATTATTTTGATTCTAAGTACAACCAGGCGTCATCATAAATCCTGCTGCTAAACAAGCCATCAGCAAGGCCACTGCTGGTTTCAGTGTATGCAGCATCTATTCCAATAGAAACTCCCACTCCTCCAAATATTTAACTTAGACTCCTTAGTAATTTCTTAGCAGAACCAGGAGGGTTCCCATACCTACTTACTGTTAGGCAGTGTAGCAAAAACTCTTGAGTTTACACAAGTAAATAATGCACATTAACATCAGTTCATAAATCAGATTAATCACCCACAAAAAACAAATACACAACATAAATGAGAATATTGAAGTACATACAAGTCAGAGTGTAACCCACCACTTATCAGATGCTAAAATGCATTTTACAGTTTGCATGAGGCCACCTAGGGTGGTATGTGGGCAGACTCACACTGAACTCCGCAGACTGAAGGAGTGAACCCTATCTGCAGCAGGGAGGAGTGTGACCTCAGGTACTTGTTCACTGGTAAATCACGACACCAAGTATTTAATCTGATGTTGTTTTGATACTTTTTTTATTTAATGATGATAATCTTAGCAAATAGCTTTTTAATATTTTGTAATCAGATTTAATTAAAATGCAAATATAGAGGCACTACCTTCAAGAGACATTAAAAGAAATAAATGGAATTGATTACTTATCACTGACCAAATAGCACAATTTAAAGTCAGTGTGAAATGGGCTGACTTAAAAGCAGATCAAGATGAGCAACTCTCATCTCCCACACATTCCCCCACCTCTGCAACAAAGGGAAAAAATACCTTGACTTAAACCATTGTTATTTCTGTATTTTCTGAATACCAGCAAAACCAGTAATTCTGCTTCTTGCCAAGAGCTCACAGCACTGTTTTCTTAGATCATCTGCACTTCAGTAGGATTCCAGAGATTAATCACTAGGCTTGCAGTAATACTTGTAATTTCATTTCCTTATTTTAACTCCTATATAATCCCATCTTTGACTGAATTAGCTCTGCATTCTACCTATGTGACATTTAAGGACAAGGTTTAGCATTGGACTTGGCAGTACTAGGTTGCACTCAGTGATCTTAAAGGTATTTTCCAAACTAAAGGATTCTATGATTCTATTAATAAAGAGCAACAGATCCTTCGTGTATACGTCAGTGACAAAGTCTGGTAAGGCATAACATCACAAAGGATATAAACAGTTGCTCCTCATTCAGTTTAACCACTGATATAGATGGAAGTGTGTTCTTCATCCAGGGATGAAATGTGCTGGGTGTAGTTTTTCTAGCAGGGTACTGAAACTATGCAAAGCTCCTGTTTCAGCCCTTTTGGTGCTGCAGTTGTGCCCCCCAAGTGGGCAAAGTGTAGCTGACTAAGGTAAACATCCCTGTGCTGCCACATTGCAGTGGTTGGTCTTTAGGCACTGGTATCCTAGCAGGCACAGACTGAGTTCAGCTTTTATGCTTGCTGAGATCTTGACTCTTTTGTTGAGTTCTGTCTGCTAGAAATAGGATTGAATCCAGCTGCTGCTTTGCAGAGGCTGCCAGGTAGGAAATAGATGGCATTGATGCATTTCTGAAAAGTATTTTTGAACCCATCCCTGTCCTACACTGTGATCATGCAGCACTCATTTTGAGGAAGGAATAAGAATGCCATTTACAGGAGCACTCATTTCCAGAAAGTGTGACAAAGGACTTCTTTTTCTTTAATTCAGAAGAAAAGTTCTAGCTTAGCTGCAAGACATAAGTTTGCAGAATAAGAGAGACCAGACAAGAAGATGATAGTGACCTGTCACAGATACAGCAGTTTGCTTTCACACAGAAATGTTCTTTTGCAAATGGATAAAAAATATGAAGGTGAAAATTTGGAAACCATGAGGTAAACTAGACGTGGAAAACCAACTCTGGAGACAGCATCGGGGCAGAAATGTGTTATGTCATAGTTCTGAATGGTGGATGGCAGCAGTACTGATGGTGTGGCATTATCTTTCTCTTTGTTCATAGCTTCTAGGACATGTATCTTTCTTTGCAAAGGAGGAATGTAAATAAGCTCTCTATGTGAAGTTGGAACAGAGCACTGGGGTGACCTCTACTAACCCACACTAGTAGGGCAGCCACGGAGCAGCTTTGGCTCTTGTTTGAGCTTTGATGATAGCAGCAAGAGCCTCTTGCACATGCTGGTGCAGTGTGTCCCTGGCACAGCAATTGAGAGATTTTTATTCTCCACTTCATCTAGTAATGATAGAGCATGTCAGTCTAAGGGCTTTTACTCAGGGGCAATGTCTCATGGTAGACACATGGTAGACAATCATAGAAAATACATCTAAAAAGGAGCTCAAGACATCATCTAGACCTATATCCCACCCTGAGGAAGGATCAGCTCTACCCAAACCTTTCCTGACAGTTCTTAAATATTTCTGATAACTGAAATCCAAGAGCCCTGCTGTCCCAGAGCTAATGCATCCTGATACTGGTTGTAACATTAGGTGATTGGCAGAGCCATACTGAGGGAGAAGATCTGATAGTGCCTTTCAGTCATGGTAGTTATTGTTTAATGGATGTAAAGATTCCTGTGCATTCTTTAATGGATGTACATTTCTGTGCAAGCTTAGGTGTTATTTCAAAATATTTTAAAGTTATATATATGTACTGTCTATGCATGGCATATTGCAGAGTGTCAGATTCAGAGAAGGACGCATTTTCTTCCTTTATCCTTCCTTTCATTATTTTAATACTGATAACACATTTTAGAGCTCAGAGGGAAATAATCATTTATTCTGGCAGTTCCACCACAAGCATGTTTTAAATTGTAAAAGACTTGGCAATGATTCACTTATTGAGTGCTTTTAAGGAATACAGTATCCAAATAATAAAGAAATCTGAGTCATGAGCAGCAGCGACAGAGAGTATCAGTTGATATAAACTAACAATGGCTGGTATGTACAGTCCTTTTGTTCCCTTGCTCTTCCATTACAATGAATTAAGATGGGAAGTGACAGAAAGATGCCCAAATTTGTCAGAGCTCGTCCAGCATCCTCCAGTTCCTAAATACATCCTACTTCAAGTGGTGCTTCCAAGACAGAATATTTAAAGTATCTTGGAAAAATATTTTTAAAATACTTACAGAAACTTCTTAAAAGTTGGCAGTATTCATTTTTCCTACACATCTGTGGAACTATGCAAGGGTTGAATTTGGCCCAGTAATTAAGAATGAAATGTTCTAGTGACCTGCAAACAGTTCAAGACCAAAGATAAACTTGCTTGCTTGAAGCAAGAGATGACCTGTTGGAGGATAAAAGTACTCATCTTGTTCTCTGGGCAGCACTTTGGATCATGCAAGACCCTTGTGACTAGGTTTTGCAAATTAGCTCCCAATGGAGAAGTCTGTTCTTACACAGCATAGCAAAGTAAGCCTTCACTTAAGTGGTTTTATTAACTAGGAGCATGAATCTATTCTTTATATTAATTCCACTGACTTTTTTATATCTTAAGTGACACAGGTTTTTTGCTAGTGACAAGTCAAATGGAAACTCACCTTGTGGAAATGTTTCAGTGCCAAATGAGATGCCATAAAAGGCAGCATGTACTGACAGGTCCTCAGACTGCAAGTCAGAATTTCATTTCACAGGCATTAGTACAGTGCCCTGTATTAACAGTCTATGTTTCATTAGTGAGCAGGAATCCCTGCCTGTATTATTTTTCTCCATGTATTGCTGCAGCTAATGTGTGTATGTATCTGGTGGTCTAGAGCCAGGCAATGGTCTATTGGTTGAACATAATCACTTACTAATTTTCTAATAATACATACAGTTTAAGGGGAAAGGTTGGCAACCTTAGAAGGAAGATTAAATGAATGAGACTCCCAGAGATTCCTTTAGCAAGAGAAATTGATTTACATCATGCAGAAAAAGCTTTCTTTTGGAAATTGAGAGAGCAGGTGGCTGCAATTTATACAAATTAAACCTTGGGCTTGTTCCTCTGGATTGAGGGGTTTTTTTCCTGTTTGTAACAAAGCTGCTGGTGCATAAATAGTGTTTGGTTCTTTTTCTAAATGTTGGTCCTGTACAGTTGTTTTTAATCACTGAACCTTTTGGAATCAATTGTAGGATTAATCTAATTGCAGGTTCACTCTTTTCTCCTTATTCTATGGAGCATACTGCAAGAGGAAAGCTGTGACCAGGGAGAAAAATCACAGCTTTGCATTCTTGTCTCATGTCACTTTTCTCCAGCAGTCTCTGATCTATCATTACAATCAAAATTCTTTATCCTGAAAATTGCAACATGAGATTTATAGCTTAAAATAGCACTTCTATGAGGCATAGATTAGTTTATGCAAAGTGTTAATGCAGCATTAACTGAAGAGTCCCAATTAAATAATTATAAATAGTTCTGAGTCTAGCCTTTTTCTTTCCAGAGCTCTGTAGTTTTAAAGTTCTGCACTTTCCTTCTTTCTTTCTCTGACCATGTTTATGCCAGTTAAGGAGGACTGAGACCCCTACAACATTTGCTTTTTGCTTCTTTTATTAAAAAAGAAGACATAAAATTTCAGTTATAAAACTAACAAGTATTCTTTTGGAAAAAAAAAAAAATATATATCTCCCTGAGACACTATCAGTGCTTTAGACTTATTTTCAAAGGTTTTAAAAGGTGCCCACTGGTGATGTCTGGTAAAAGTCCAAGTACAGTGGAAATCTTGTATAGTGAATTACCCATGGACACGTACAAGGTCAAGACGAGAGTTCTGCCAATTAAGGAACCTAAATCAAATATTTTGTAAACCATGCAGTGTTCTAGATTTTGAACACTTGTTAAAAACTCTCTAGACATTGCTATTGGGATCAAGAGAACATATCTGTAAGTGTGTATGTGTATACACTGTGGGCATCATTCCCCAAGCTGAGAAGAGTCACATCTTCATGCTCAGTTCTTCAGGAACTGCTCAGGAAATCACAAGAAACAGAACTTTGTTGACAGTCTTAGGAAGGGGATCAGAGCAGACTATTTCTGACTTCTTTTTCCATCCTTTATTGACTTTCCATGGCCACATACATCTTTTGACTATTTCCCTTCATCCTGTGCCTTGCTTCACCCTACACCAACAGAGTATGTCCTTATGGTCCAGAGCATGTTTTTTTCTTATCTTGTTTTACATACTGAAAACACTTTTTCTGGCTTTTGAGGAGTCACTGTTATTGTTATTCACTATTAAAATGTGGTTTGGATAAGATAAGTCAAACCCAACTATTCATGTATGACCCTTTTCCTGCTTGTTTCTTTTTTTAATCTATGCAGTAAAATTAGGAAGAAATAGTGAGATAATTTCATTATTCATTAAACTACTGATAGTCACAAAAGACTATTACGTGTTAGGTACAAGAATCTACAGCATTTTTACAGGCTAAAAATCTAGTTCAATTGAACAGATAATTTGATTTTTTTTAATTCAATGCAAATCAAATGTACCTTGAATGCCCCTTTTATCTTCCCTTGCTCATTGAATTTACATTTAAGTAACAGTTTTCTGAACAATTAAAGCATGATCATTTTAAAATATTAGCATTAATCTAAAAATATAAAACTCTCAAAATCTTAGTTCTCCCTGCTGTTTTTGGGCTGTGGTAGCCTTGGTTACATCAGCCATTCTGATGCCCCAAGGGGAGCAAAGGGATAGTAGTGGGATGCCTTTGGAAATAGACAGTCCCCATGTGATTCCCCAGATACTAATGATGCTTTATGTTGATTCGTATTCCATCTTGGAGGGATCCCTTGTTCAGAGAAGCTGCAGTACTTCAGAACCCATTGCAGCCCGCACAGCACTGCTCTGCTGTGTGCAGGCATCGTCAGTCCAAGGCCATCAGTGCTGTTTGTAAAGGTGCAGGGACTGTTGCCACTGTTGGCAGGCTGAGGCTCCACACAGCTCTTGTCTTCAAGTGACGGTCACTTCTGTCAGTGCTTTCCTTTTGTTCTTACTTCTACAAGTGTCTTGATTCACCCTCAACATGCAATAGGAAAAACTATTATATCCATGTCTAATCTGCGGTGAAGTTAATGGTTTTCAGTCCTGTGCTCTCCCTACTCTGAAGGGACAGCAGTTTCCCTTCTACACCAGCCAGTTAGGTCCTGAATGCATGCAATTAATTATTTCACTAATCTCACTAAGCATTAGATTAACACTCTCTGCATGAGATCACTTCCCAATTATTTAGCTAGTAAGAGCAGCAGCAGAACACCAGCTTGCCTGTGGAATGGGATGCAATCAACCATTACACAGCCATTTGAACCTAAATGCTGCATACATGCTCAGCTCCCTAAAGATGGAAATGTAATGACACATTTCTGAAATGATAGCTTTTGCTCAAGCAGGCCTTTTATTTTTTCCAGTGGTGTAAGATACTAGTTCAATTGCTAAACTTATTACAACCCATTGCATTCCATCAGAAATTCCAGTCAGCTGTAATACCATATTTTCTTTCCTGCAGAGCCAGGAGAATAAAAAATAAACAAGAGGCTGGTCTGTAATTTGTTTCTTCACCACGGACATCTAAAGTTATGCTTGAATATTTTTTTTTTGTGTAGTATGACAAGTTACCTCTGATTCATACCTTGTCATAACAGGAGGTAAGATGCTAATTATTTACCTAAGCTGTCCCATGTCTCATAATAATGTATTTAGCAATTTATTATACTTCTTCCTCTCTAAAATACCATCTTCCTGAGACAAGCATTTTAAGTGATATATAAAGATGTGATAAATCACAAGTCATTACCACAACCTGAGTACAGCAGGGACAAAAGGGAAACCATCTCATATCAAAGTAAAGGTGGGACAAACTTGAAAATGAAATTTTCACTTAGCATTAAGAAATAGGGATATAATTCCAGATTCGCTGATCAAAGCAGTGGGATGAAGAATGCTTGAACTGTTATTAAGGCAATCATACCAACTGCTGGTAAGACCTCCTGCTTAATTGCTGAAATGAAAACGATTTATAAAATGGCCCTGTTCCTAGAGGCACAGGTAAAGGAGAAGAGCTGTTCTGCATGAGGAAACCTCCCATATTTTGTGGTTTATATGTTTCACCTCAGAGAACCTGATGTGTATCTTGGTGAAGGCTTCGTCTCCAATAACGTAATCAGAGCACACAAAATTTAGGACTGACCTCCTGATGCTCTTGGTCTGGTAGCATCCTGGGAAGCCAGGGATACCAGTCAGGTATTTTTTGTATTCATTTTATTACAGCTTGATCTTTCAGTGAAGATGGGTGAGTGAGTGTGCATCTGGGCCTGTTTCTAAATGAAAACTCCAGCTGTTGTTCCTGTAAAACATCCCAGAATGCTCCTTCACACACATACACACACCTTCTCCTGTTGTACTTGGTTTTGAATTTCAACCCAGTTGTGTCTTAACCCCAGCTGACAACTAGGTATCACGCAGCTGCTTGCTCACTCCTCCTTTCCCCCCCAAGTGGGATGGGGAGGAGGATCAGAAATGTAGTTATCAGATCCCTTTATCAGGAATTTTTCTTTTCCAAATCCACAATCCTCAGGGGACTAGTGACAAGGAGTAGTCATGACAAGATGAGAAAGCTTAGGTCTGTTTGCCTTGTCCCTTCTTCAAACCAGTGTATGCTCATCGAACAGTTAACCTGCAACTGGAATTTATTTCTGATGACAGTGTTATCTCAGAGATAAGGCTCTACTGTGTGACTCAGGAGACCTGGGTTCCGATTCTGGTACCAAGCCACTGTGCGGCAAGGACCTTATTACTTCCCTTCTCTGCCGCCTTTAACTCCTTTTGTCCATTGAAAAATAAATTGAGGTGGAGTTAGGGAGGGATTAAGTTTGTTTGGGATTGTGGTTATCACTATGACACTAATAGTATGTGTAAATAAAGCATAGAAGATGGGTATAAAGTTAAAAAAAAATATAAACTTGTTAAATGCAGTGAAAGACGATGCAATGACTGGACTTTGTCGTTAAACTATCCCAGTGTTACTTTGCAATATTTTGGGATAATTTTCTACAAACAGTGAAATTACTGGTATTTATTTCACTAAAACTTAGATGCTGCGTCATCTTTCCTGTTCACTTCTTGCCTGAACAAGACAAAGGGTCATAATGTTCTTTCTGTAGTGAAATTTTAACATGCAGCACAATATGTTTGAGGGCTGTGAACTGATTAACCTCAGAAATACTGGTTTTCTGGCTGACCTTTTTCTTTTAAAAAGGTAAAAAAACCCAATCAATTCAGTTTGTGCCTGAAGATCTCAAGTTTGAAGATCAGCATTAGATTGTCATAAACTTTATTTAGTACAGTGTTGTGTTGAGCTATTTGTTTAAAGCTGACACTGCCTGACAGTATTAGGTTACATCTTAGAGAGATACTGTGAGTTGTGTTTGAAGCTGCATCTTGGATTTACTGCAGCTTAGCTGTAAATATCAGCTAAGCAACCTTCATAAACTATGCTAAAGGTATTTCTCAGTTATGTAAGAATTATTCTGGTATGTAATTTCTGCCATCAGATAACTGTAAACTATTATAAAGCTAGTGAATGTAAGGCATTTAAAATTTTATATTCTAGAGTCCAGTTTACAGTAGTATGAACACATGCATTGTATTCTGTGCAGCACACATGTAAAATTGACCTTGCTATTAGTGTAGCTGTTATAGTTCTTCTATAGCCTGGCACAGTTTGCAAACATATAAGAAACGGGGAAGGTTTACAGCTGAGATATTGTCCAGTCAGAGAAGGTGGTTCCCCAAATATATGTTCTAAATATGCTTTACTTTGAGCACTGTGCACACAGTCCTCACAAGGCATCAACAAGCTCAATATTGCAACAAGAAACACAGATGCTTTTGAATTCAGGAAAACTGCTATCCTCCCAGGTGAAACCCATCACTGTAGAGAGACTACTCCTACAGCCTTCCCTTTGTTTTTGAGGTATCCTAGCCTGAGGTATGCAAGTGGATTTTACAGGGTAAGAACAAATAGAATTAGGCAACTTGCTGAGATTAAGCAGGAGTTGTTAGCCAGAGTCCAGGCTCAAGCCTAGTGGTCAGTTGTTTTCCATGGACAGTCCTAAGCTCCATCTTTGTGGGGTTTGAATGAGCAGCTCCATTTCTGTGTGCCATCTTTTCATAATTTATAGCACTCAGCTGCAGTCCTTTACAGCTAGAAGCACATGTACACACAAACTGTGCACTGCGTTGCTCCTTTGCGCTGATTTTACTTTTGATCTTTCACTCTCACTAACTAGTTTCTGATGAAGGGAAATGACAGGAAAGAGCAAGCCTCAGGTCAGCTTTTATTACTGAAGGCGTAACTAATCAGGTGGCAACATAAGTCCTCTAAATAAAATCCCATATACTCTATCCCAAA
>JAVHNF010061580.1:5600-19734 GCA_034783455.1 Micropsitta finschii | reverse complement strand
GCAAGTGCTTGTCTTCACTGTAGCAGAGGAGAGTTATTAAGGAGGATTTGAAGGAGGTTAGTGCTGTGGTTTTCTGTTTGTTTTGGCTGCTCCTTGAAAGCAGAAAGGAAAACGTTATGCCTACAGTTACCCAGTAATGGATGCCAGCACTCTGAGCTAATCAAGGATAGATCTATTGCTGCCTAAGGAAATACTGCTCTGGGTCTCAAAAGTAAAAGCAACTAGCTCATGTTTGATGTGATTGAGAAGGGGCAGCCAGCGTGAGGGTTCAAAGGAAGAGTGGCATGGTCAGAGGTGGCTGGTTAGTGCTAAGAACTTGCTAAGGCCAAGAGAAGATGATGTTGCAGTAACTCCTGGGTAAAATTAAGAATGCTGAACAATACATCTGCACTGCTGCGTCTGGTCTGGAGTGAGTCTGCTGTGCTGTTGCACTGTGGTATCTGCTGTTTGGAGAGAGAAGTTTAGCATAGTGGATGCTTCCAGATGTTTGCAAATGCTGACTGTGGTCACGAAGAGAGCCCTAGAATTCATGAAGTATGTATAAATTTTCCTCACAGAATCATAAATGAGCAGTGACAGCATAATTTACATATGTGTCAGATAGAGAAAAATTAGTATAATTAATGCCCAAATCTAGTGTGGCTAATAGTCTTGGATTCTTTACTGACCTACTCTACATGGAAGAGTTTCTGATCACATTGCCTTTTTGACATTACATGTAATTCTGACATGGTGGAAATCACTGAAGTGCATCTTTCTCGTTTGAAGAGCAACACCACCAACAAAAAATAAATTCCTCTGCTCTGTTATATACTGTACTATCTATGGAGTGTATTTATCTAAAGAAATACAAGAAATACCAGGTCCAGTTGCCTTAAGAAATGGAGTTTTATCTTTTTTTCTGCTGGGAGCTAGTATACTAACACTGCAATTCTAGGTTGCAGCATAGTTTGCTACTAAAGAGGAGCAACCATTGTCCAAAGTTCTAGGTATCGATATTTTTCTTTTTTTAAAGAAGGCTTCTAAAATGGCCAGAAACACAGTATGGATTTCCAGGATCAGGACAACAATGTATTAATGAAATTCAGGTCGTTTTCTTACCTTCACATGTATTGAGAAAGGCAGAGGCCCATTACCTAAATACTTCACTGCTATTCTGTAGCTTAACATGGATGAGGCTTCAGCTGTTTGAGAGCTGAGAGATGTGAATCTCCAGAACTGGGGGATGTAAAACATGAAGAGAGACAAGAAACTGGAAAAAACACCATCACCCCTCCCTGCCCCCCAAAAAAACAAACCCAAGAGAGATTCTTTTTGCAGTAGGCAACAATATATTAACTTCTGACTCATTAATTTTGACTTTATGAACCCTATAAGGAGACTGGCAAGTTGTCTGTGTTGTATAAATAGATCAGTATTTTTAAAACCTTTGTATCTTGATAATCTTTCTTGACCAGGCTATCAGTGCCTTCACCTCATTCCTATATCCCAGTCTAAAAGGGCAAAGAGTCCTGTAACATATATGAGGCAGGAGATGCCTATGGTTCTTGCGGTCAGAATGTGCTGTCACTCCCACGTGGCCAATGCAATGAGGCTCTGCTTCTACTCTGCATCCAGGCACAGACTGCTGCTTCAGAGTCCTGTTTGTGACAATGCAGGCTGGGCACAGAAAAGAAAAGCAAGGCAGGTAGTTCTGTCCTTGTCTCTTCCTGAGCTTTCCAGAGCCATGATGAATCCCAATAGCTGGCAGTAAAACATTTTTCTCTCCATTAGCTTGGTGTCTCTTCTTTCGCAGCTAATGATATTGTCACTGTTCATGGCACCTCTCGGTGTGTGGAAGAGGGAGAGAGGAACTGCTGTCAGCATTGCAAAGCAGGTGGTGCTTGTTCTTGATGTGGAAACACATTTGGCTGAAAATATCTGTAACCTTAGGGCTTGCAGGAAGGCTCAGAGCCTGGGTAGATGCTGATCATACAATATCCTTTTTGGATGTTGCATGGTGGGAGTGGGAATGACTTAGACTAGCATATCTGAAGTTTAGCAGGCAAGTTCATGTTGTTGAAGCTGTTGGGACTTCAGTTGCTGAAGTCCATTCAAGTGAAAGTTTTGTCTTTAAAAAATAATACAGTTGTAAGGAATGGGTAAGAGTATGGAAATTGGAGTTTTTCTTATTGCTGGGATAGTTTTGACAAGAGTGGGAAAAAACAAATTCAGTGATATGCATTTTTGTGCAGGGCCTCCCTGAGTAACAAGCAATTGCTAGAGTGAGCCCCACAGGATCTGTGGGAATGCCTAGAAGCAGGACCCAATAGTCTCATTTTCACTTTCAAAGAGATAAGCCTATCTGAGATAAACTAGAGACACTGCTATATCAGTTACTTCTCTTTTACATGAAATAGAGGACCTTGTGGTATGTACAAATGAATAATTTATTTAGGATTTTCCTTTGGCATGTTTACAGTATAGAATCATAGAATCAACTAGGTTGGAAAAGACCTTTAAGGTCAAGTCCAACCATTACCCCAGGACTGCCAAGACCACCACTAAAGCATATCACTTTAGTATGTTCTTGTAAGATACAGCAGCTGATATATGCAGATACTTTTCCATCTAAGGGAATAAAGGCAAGTTTGTGGAGTTTAAAAAAGCCTTTGGTTAGAAATTGATCTGTATAATGGAATATATGAAAAGAGCTATAATAAGAAAGAATATCTACAACTTTTTTTGGTATGGAAGATTTAGTATAAAACAATCTTTCAGGAAATAAGCATAGTGGAAAATAACTCATCCATTTGGGGTTTACAGCGGGTGGGGTGGGGGAAGTGAGTTGTCGTTTGTCTAAATGTTATCAGGTATTTCCAAATGACACATACAGAAGAAAAATTAAACAATTGAAAATTGCTTTTTCATATTTCTCAACATGGATCATTTTTCAGTAATGTCTTTGGTTATAATTGCTCCATTCAGACTGACTCTGAATATTTTGATCCATTACATGTCTGAATTATCCTTCATTTCTCCATTTCTAATGTATCCCTCTTTGCTTCCCAATTATAGCAGTTTTTCACTCTTGAGTTATATCCTATTTTCTCAAGATCAAAGTTGTGTGGCTACAACTATCATTTGATGCTTCAAAGTTTTAGTAAAAACTCGTTATTTCTGAAGCAATGAGTCTTTCATGTTGCACTGTTGTTTCCACAGTCCACATCTTTTAAACAGCCGGTAAGCATACATTATGGCCCACCTTGCTGGAGAATGCTGCACATACAAAAAGCTAGTTCTGGGTAAACTCTAACAGTTTTTGCCACTGTGGAGTAAAGCAAAAGCCCAGAAAAAAAACAAACAGAGTTTTACCATTCCACCATGTAATTGAATAGCATGTGAATACTATGCTCTCACATTCTAATATTTAACATAATTTCATTTTCTATACATTTTTGATCACAGTTTTACTAAAGATGTGAAGTTGTTTAAAAAAAAAAAAGAAAAAGAAAGAAATTACAACAAAAATGAAAACACAGGAAACCCATCATCAAATCCAGACTCTACATTTGTAGAGTTTTTGGTGAAATCCCAGATTATCAAACCTTCTTTAGCTCTAGTGAGGAATGACGTTGATCATCTTAAGAGTGCTTTGGCTAAGACTCGTCTCTTTTTGCTTCAGACATCCGAGGTTTAAACACTTAAATTCAAGTGTGACAGACAATATGATTTTGCGGTGTTAGTTCTCAGTTTACAGGTTGGGTCTCTTTATACAGGGAGTGACTGGAGCAAATGGACTTGTCTGTGGTGTAGAAAGGTCTCCTCATCATTGTCTTTTGTTGGCCAGAGAGGGCTGGAGAATATAGAAGAAGAATAGTGTAGCAAGGAAAAAGGAGCCAGGACTGGCAGGAAGCAGCCAGGTGTCAGTGGTGACAAAAAGAAAAGTTTCCTGTGCTCCAGAAAGAATGTCAGCATTTATTGCAGTTCAGAAAGCTGCTGACTTTGGTGAAACCAAACCCTGGAAGCAAGGAACTGCCTTGCATACTGAGCAGGAAGAGCTTGGTTTACAGAGCACTCTAATTTCAGTTCTGTCTGATCTAGTCTCTCAGAGTTAATCATTCCAGTAGTTTATTTTAAAAGATCCCAGGTCTTTTGAGTTTAGCATCCTTTTGGTTCTTACAAAATTCTCTTTAAGACTGTTTTGGAATGATCTTCAGGACGCTCTTGCTGTGATAGGTTCCTATGACAGCTACAGAGTTGCGGTAGCTCCTTTTGTAGTCAGCAGAGAGAGGCAGGCAACTCCTAGAGCAGTTAAGCTGACCTGTCCTGCATGCTTCTGGAAGAACTGTATTTTGGCTGAGTGTGTTTCAGCTTCATTCCTTTTGTAAAAGGAGCCTTTCAACAGGCCCCATTGTTTGGATCAGTGCTTCCCCAGCCACTCTTTCAGACTCAATAGAGAAGATTTCTATTGCAGTAATTTAAATTACAGTGAATTGCACTAAATTATTGTCTTTATGTAGGAACATAGACATAAAACGAATTATGTGTAGTGTGGACATGGCAGTACTTGGAACTACTGTCTCGACCCCAAATCATGTAGAAATGATGCTACAAAAGAGGAAGGTGCTTCGAAACTTTTCTTAATTGGTGAAGAGTGAACAAAAGCAGGGTGATTCTGAGCAAGCAGTAAAAGCTGTGAAGTGCTCGCTGTCACCACAGGCTGCTTTATTTGCTTACAAGATTCTGTGTGTTTTCCAGAGCCTCAGCTAAGCTTGCAGCAGTCAGTATAAATACTTCTGTTAACATTACTGATCCTTAACTTAGGCTCTGCTTTTTCTCCCTTGCCAAGTGAATAGTTTTGCACTGTACATATTATTTTTACCACTGTTCCTTGTGTATAATAAAATGATGAATTGCACTGTTTTCTATATCAAAATGTTCTGTCTCTTGCAGTTGCTCAGAAAGTTCTGGGCTCATAACTGACCGGTGCCTTTCAGTTTAGTAGTTAGGTTAGTAGTGATTTTGCACAATGATCCATTTATTTAATTTTTTTAAAATAAATTGAAACCCAGTGTTACACTGTTGTCAGGCTGCGAAGCTGTAGTGGAAGCTCCTTCAGAATTTCTATTGTAAATATATTATCTGGTGAATTAGATCTCAGTTGCTTTACATAGCACTGTTCCAAATCATAACTCGATACCAGTTCAGCTGTATACTCTTTTGAGGAAGATATGTAGACAAGTGATAACATTAATTTCTTCATTAGCAACTTCATGGGGATGTAAATGTATCGTAACATAAAGAATGTAAATTATGGGATGTTGCAATAGGAAGTTTGCATCAGAAGTGGCTAGCAGGGGAATTCAGCTAAGATGTTCCCCTTAAACCTTTTGTACAGCGCTGTTGCCTACTTGCTTTTTTTCATTCTGTTAGAGACAAAACAATATTAGAAATGCTTTAGAACAGAATAAATACTGCTTTGAGGGGCTTACTGCTTTTTTTTTCCTGTTTATGTAAAATCCACTGACTTCATTCAGTTATGCTGAGGTTGAAAGAAGAAATTTAGAAAGCTACGAAATGGGCATAGATGCTGCTTTTTCTATTTATCCACAGCGTGAGGTTGAGATATCTATGTCCTGAGAAAAATAAGCGGCTGTGAAGGCTGGCATTGCACAAGGTGGAATAGGCAAATTTTTCCTCTGGCTGTCTGTCTTGTCCATGCATGCACTTGACAAAGAAAATAAGAAGTTAAAAGCCAAACTGAAAGTGAAGAAATCAGAAGCAACAACAAAACACCCATGAGGCTGTGACTAACACAGCCCTGAAGGTGCTAGGTCATGTAAGAGAGCAAAATTATAAATACCACATGGTTTGTGATCACTGAAGCTAAATAACTCAGGAAAGATGTCTGGTTTAGTGATATGTTTCATTTGGGCGAAATTCAAAGTAATCAGCTTTACCTAAAAGCATAGGGCATTACTATAGTTTCTTTTGGTTATGGTTATCTTGTATTGCTATTAGGAAAAATAGGAACCCCAGTGTATATCTTTCTTCCATTTGAGGTGAAATTAAATCTGCTCTGCACAGACAGGAGCTGCATATTGAACCGCTTGGCCTGTTGAAGAAACTGATTTAGCTCCCCCTAAGTCTTCACAAGGACCTTCAAGTATTTGTGCTAAGTGTCAGGTGCTGTCAGTGGATTGTGCTCTTTGGCAGTAATACTTATGAAAGCATGTCACACCATAGGCAAAGAACAGGAGTTGATCTGGTCACAGCTGACAGTGTGACAACCAGCATTGGAAGATGGACAGTCCATCAAATTCTGTCTTGGAGACAAGACAAAGAAAGTGACTCAGGAATTGGCTGTATCAGGTTGATTCATTTCAATTGAGAACTCATTTGAAAAGTTGAAGATGGAAGGAAATTTGAGTGCAAAATATACCAAAATAATTTTGTTTGCTCTTCTGAGGAAAAGAAGGATGGTGGGGCAACAGGGTAAGGATAATGGTCCTCAGAATAGTATGCTTTACCCAGCTTGGCGAGCTGGTAAGTACCTGTGTAAAAATGGTAAAGTAGTGTAAAAATGAGGGAAAGCAGAGTAGCTGGCAGTTATTAAAAGACATTAAACTCACAATAGCAAATTAGCTGATGTTGAGAAAAGAAAAAAACACAATATGAGATGAGTAAGAATGGATTGGTGTTTGTTTATTTTAGTATTTCAGAATGCCTTTGAATAGGAGAAACAAAAATGCACAGCTAAGGTACAGGCACTTAAGGATAAACTCTGAGAGGCTAATGTGGAGAGTGGTAAAGACAAGATTATATTGCTAAGACACAAGAGAAACAAGATACAAGAATGTTTAATATACAAAGGGAGGAAAAATAATGACCTAGGGAAATACAAACCAGTCTGTTTAACTGTGATATCCACAATTATTCCACTTAATAATAATAGAATAATAATAATAATAATAGAATAATAATAATAATAATAGAATAATAATAGAAACCACTGTAGAAATACCCAGAATCCAGTAATGTGATAAGTGGTCAACTTGGATTGTGCCAGAACAAATCATATTAATAAAATCTTTTCTTTAAGCAGGGTAACTGGTGTAGCAAGGGGAAAGCAATATATAAGATGTGTCTTTTGTAAGGTTTTGATATGGTCCCGTGTGACATTCTTGTAAGGAAAATGTGGAAATACATAAACAGTAAAGCGGATAACCTCTTTTTCATAAAACTGGATTCAGTTGTTCACTTTTGGGCTGGGAGAGTCTCAAATGGGCATCTGCTTTTGCTCTGTTCATTAGTAACTTGGGTGGTGAAACAAAGTCCACATAAAGTTGAGATGCATGCCTAGTTTAATTACAGGCACATTGGAGGATAGCATCAGATTCACAGTGAATACTGGGGGGATTCTTTTGAATCACAGAAAACAAAGGTCAGTAGACACATGAAAAGTACTGCTATCCATGGGAAGAAGAAATGGAGAGTTTTCTGTTCAGCTCTTCCTAGCTAAGACGAGAGTTCCAAAGGAATTCTGTATGCAGTTTAGAGCAAACATCAGTGGCAAATTTCAGGCAGTCTAAATTTAGAAAACATGGATGATTTCAAAAGGTTTCAGCAACTAAGTTTGTACAGCCTAAAAAAAAAAGAAGAATGACATATCATGACAGTAGTCTGACAGAGATAGTGTTAAGTAGAGAATAATGATAATTCATTATCAAACACTACTGGAGGGAATGACAAAAATAAAGCAGTTTTATTGGAAGCAAAAAATATTCAGGTTGGGTAGTAGGAAAAATGCTTTAACTTTCAGGCTAGTGAAACACAGAAACAGGCTACTTAGAAAGATTTGAGTCTCCCTTAGTGGGAGATTTTTAGGAGCAGATTAGACAAATACCTGTTGAGGACTGGCTGGAGCACCATTCCCATCAAGGCAGGCTGAGAGAATTGAGTTTGCTTGGCCTGGGAAAGAGAAGGCTCAGGGAAGACCTTACAGCAGCTTCCAGTACATAAAGGGTGCCAACAAGAGCTCTGGAGAGGGAATTTTTACAAGGGCTTGTAGTGACAGGACAAGGGGGAATGGCCTTAAGCTGAAAGAGGATAGATTTAGATTGGATACAGGTTTTTCACTGTGAGGGTGGTGAGACACTGGCACAGGTTTCTCACAGAAGTTGTGGCTGCCCCAGCCCTGGCAGTGTTCAAGGCCAGGCTGGACATGGCTTTGAGCAACCTCGTCTAGTGGAAGGTGTCCCTTCCCATGGCAAGAGGGTTGGAACTAGATGAACTTTAAGGTCCCTTCCAACCCAAACCATTATCTGATTCTGTGAAAGTGCCAGATTTCTACACAACGAAAATAAAGTGGACTAAATTATTTCTCGGGGTCCCTTTTACTCCTATGTTTCTGTAGTTTTATGGCAACAAAACAGCAGCAAATAAGAATCTTTTGTTCTTACAGCTGTCAGTAGTAAAAGGAAGGTAGAGTCAGCTCAGAGACTGGCAGTGCTTCTGTACTGCAAGATCAATGGAACGGGTCAGATTATTAGTCTATTCTAAAAAACAAAAGGAGAAAAAAATAGAGATTAGTGCCTAAGATGCTTTTAGCATTCTTATGTATGGTAACATTAAAGCAAGGTATGACAGCGTGACTTTTCTGTAACTGTTGTTTGCGCATGCTGTTAAGTTGTGCATATGTGATGTGCTACTCAGTCATTTATGCCTGTGCAGCCTTTAAAGACAAAGCAGGTAGTAATTGTAGTTGCCCTGCTATTCTCATCCAAGCTACTGAAATAAGATAAGCACCTTGACAACTGCAGGATGCAAGCAAATGTTACCTGACAGCTTAGTACAGATGCATAAATGGATGATTAAAGGCTTTAATAGACCTAACAAAGGTGCAACTGCTAGTTTTCTTAAAAGCAAAGGTGATGCTGAATCCTTATTCAATGGGTATCAGAATCAAGAAGAGCTCAAACGAGAGAAATGGATCAGCTGAGTCAGATGGAGGGTGAGTACAACCTAAAAAGAACACCTGGATAACTGTGAGGTGATGGCAATTTTAACTGACATTTCATGTGTTAGGATCATGCTATTTTATAAATCTATTGCTGAAGACATCTTTGCATACAAATAGCTCAATTAAAGTAGTACAGGGTTGTGACAGATGGGTGGGTGGAGGACTGTATGTAATCCCAGTATGACATCCCTTTTAAGTGCTGGGAAATCATCAGGGAGGAACCCTTTGCTACCGCTGTAGAAGAGTCACAACCACCTCTTCTGACACAGCTGTGTATGGCCATCTGAGCTGCAGTCTTTGCATGCAGGTTTTCACATGGATCAAGACTTCTATCAAATTATTCTTTGCCTTGGTATGAATATGGAAGATTTCCTTAGTCCTTTCTCCCATTACTGATGTCTAAATACCTGAACTAGGAACTGAATGTATTAAAATCCAAATATTATGAACTATAGAAAGCTATAGTTTGAAAGGGACCTTTGATGGTTATGGGGTCCAGCCCCCTGCTCATAGATGTTTAACTCCAGTGTTACAGGTTTACACAGGATCTCTGCCATGCAAGTTGTGAATTATCTATAAGGATGGAGATAATCTTTTCCAGTGCTTAACGACTTTTGTTGGAGAAGCTTTTCCTTTATGTTCAGTAGGAATCTACTATCTTGCATTTGGGATTGTTGCCTCTCATCCTTTGCTATGTGCCTCTGGGAAGCATCTATCTGTCTTCCCCATCCCCTTTTAGGTAGCTTGCAGTGTTTAGTTTACTACCCTTTTAGTTGCTTTTGTTTGCTGGTAATATTTGCATTCTATCATTGCAGGCACTGAAAATACTGCCGGTAACTAAAATACCTGTAAATCACAAGGGAACGATAGAAAAAGTGGCTAAGATTAACTTGATGAAAATTGCTTATGTGCAAAGTTATCACAATGACATTTCTAAATAGCATCTGTGTGGGAGGATCACTAATATCTTCCCTTACCATGTCTGACAGGCTGGACATTTACGAAAGTCTCTCTCTTTAAATTAAGTTTATTTAAAGAGCTTAAAAGAGGATTTCTATCCTTTGCTGGGAAAATGAAGCCTTTGGAGACTTCCTAAAAGCAGTTCAGAGTGAAGGGCTTTGGTTTTGTATGCACTTCACATACTTGAGTATGTGGTAGCTGAGAACCAAACTAAGAAAGTCCTTTCAGTTTACATCCACTACTACTAAAGATGCCACCAACACTTCTTACACACACATTTTTCATCCTGGAATTTCTAGCTACTTAAAATAGGTATTGTAAAACTGATACAAACCACAAGAAATGCATCTGTGCATGTAGCAGAGAATGTGTGCATGCGTGTTTTGAGTGTGGGAGAGGGAAATAGAATACTCTCTTCACAAAAGAGACCATGTCTCCTGACAGGTTGAAAGACATTAGATTTGGTGAGTTACTTTGACCTTTAGGAAGCAGCCCTGTGGCACACATCTCAGATAGACACATAGCTTCTACTGTATCTCCGTGTCACAGGTTCTCCACGTGTTTCTTGTTGTCTGTTTAAAGTGCCCTTCATCAAGGTATTCTGAGGAGCTTTTACCGAATGATGTGGACTTATGACACAGACTGATTAGCTGTTTGGTTGTGTGAGTTCACAGTGCTTGCAACAAAATACCAGCTACCAGCACCTCTCTTCTCTAGATGCTTCACTGGAAAGATCTTTTTTAAAACCATCTCTGTTGCTTTCATGATTTCTTGTCATCCAAGCATTACAGTTGGCTTAACTCCAACACAGTAACTTCGGTAAGAGACTACACAGCTTTTTACTACGGACAGCATGCTACTAAGAAGCATAATTATAAGCTGCAATATTTAACAACACACCAGGAAACTTCCATTCTGGCAGTACTGCTAAATAATGCTTACGCTATCACTTCTCATTGAAGGACTGCTTGCAAGTTGTGAATTATCTCCAGAGATGCAGATAACACAGACTTGCAGATAATTTGTTCCAGAAGAAATGTGATTTTTTTTAATGGCTTAGGGATTTTTTTGCCCTCTAAGTTGTTAACTCATGAGCTAGACCATAGTCACCATCCCCAAGAGTAATGTACTGCCCTGTCTACTTAGATTAACAAGCAAATATGGTCCAGTACTGCATCAGGCAGGAGTATTGTAATTTTTTTTTTTGATCCTGTTAGGAGAGAGACTTTTTGAGGTGTTTATGATAAGCTTGCATTGAACACACATGCAATTTGATAGCCAGAGTCAGGAGAAAGAATCACTGTTTGAACTTTGGTTAAGTGCATAGTTATAGGGACATGTGGCAGCTTCACCTTCAAAAAAATAGACAGTAGAAATAGGAAATGAGACCAGATGCAACATTTTACCCATGGGGACTTGTTTATCCTGTATGTCGTGGTTTAAGCCCAGGCCGTAAATTAGAACTTCCTCCCCCCCCCGATACTTTAGTTAAGTTTTATCTTGCAATACTGATGTATATCTCCTAATAGGGATTTGTATCTTATGAAAGGGGTAGAAAAATTATTTAAAGTGACATGTTTAAGAAAAAAACCCCAAAACATTGCTAACCTACGCAAATAAATTCAGCTTTGGCTTTACTGCCTAAACATTAAAGAAAGTAATTTCTGGGCTATAGTTTCTTCCTTCTCCTACCTAGAAAAAGAATATATTCCTTTCTGGGTTAGTTTTCTTTATCTTGAACAGAAAGACTAGCGGATATCCAGCTCTGTAAAGAAAACAGAAGAATGTCCACCTATAAGAAGCACAATTTTAATACTAGATAATGAAGAAAAAGTAGTTTTAAGAATATCATGTATGTAACTTATTTCACAAGTGGTTTGTCACTTGTGAAACAGTTTCAGTGCCCTGAAATGCAAATACATTACATTAACCAGAATTGTCATCATCCATTTGGTTTGATTAAACGTGTCACTGATGTCAGAAAGTTAAAACAGTAGAGACCCAGGGCAGATAATGTCATTGTAGAAAAAAAAAAGAAAAGTGACTAGAAGAAGGCAATGGAGAAGGCAGACCAGCATGGCTAAAGAGAGTAAATTAAATCCTGCTTGGGAATCTCACCCTAATTCAGCAAAGTGCTTAATCTCATCTTTTAAGCATGCGAGTTCTTCCCTCTCTAAGCATGCATGTTGTCCCACTGAAGTAAGGGTGAGGTTAAGAGAGTTCTAAGATTGTTGTCATAGAGCTTGTTGTCATAGAGCTTGGCATCTATCAGGCTGGTGTCTTCATTGATCTGATGTGGGACACATCTTTCTACAAGACTTACGTATTAAATCGTTTCTGTGGGGGCATTCTTGTGCTGCAAGTTCAGTGCAACCCAGGGGTTCCAAAGGTAGTCAGAAAATCATTGTAATGTTTGGGTACAAAAGGCTATGAAGTGCTTTTTTGGTAAGGTGCAAATCTTCCTGTAATTACAGCACAGAAAAAATGTAGAGGTATAGAAGAACAGATTAAAAAACATCATATAAGGAGTATCTGATGTCTGGAATTCTGCAGTTGAAAGGTTTTATTTATAAATTATAACCTTAATCTGAATAGGCTTCAAAATACATAGTCAAAAAGAATTACTGTTTTGTGCTGCATTGGTAAAATGTAGTACATGAGTACTTATTGTTATTTGAAAAGCCACTGGATGATATAATACTAAACTTACCATTTATTTCACTGTCCTATTGGAAGCAGCTGCTCCTCTACAGAGGTAATGTCAATGAGTATTGTTTACAGAGGTACAGTCAATGCGTATTAGGTGCATTATGGATAGTTTAAGGGCCTAAATACCAATTTCTTCTTTGCGGGTGTGTAACTGCTACAGAGTTAGCTGCTAAAGCTACACTGTTGCTTCTTCCTGTGGAAAAACTGTAAGTGATAAAAACGAACGTATGAAGTATTGCAGGTCTAAACTAATCTGTTAGTAATGTGGGTGCATTGATCTGTTTAGGGAGCAAGGCCATATCTCTGCTGCCTGTGTATATGGGACAGGACATGAGAGTCTAACTGGACCTTGGACAGGAGAAATGATTATCCAGAGTAGATTGTGGCTTTGCATCTAGAACAAGAAGCTGACAGTGTTGATTCTACAGTGACTATAATTAGTCTTACACCCCTGGACAACCTTGTTTCAGTGGGAGCTGAGACCTACCTTTCCATGGCGCTTTCATCATTTTCCATGATGCCCGTCCCTTGTGTGTAACATCCTTCTACACTAGGAATTAAGGGCTGCTTGGCAAAGAGGGCGTCTTTCCCTTTGCACCATTTTCCTGTTGGGAGAATTTCTCTGCTGCCTGTCTTTAAATCCATTCTATGTTGTATGTAGCTTCTGTACTTGAGAATTGATGCAGTAATAATCGATGCATTGCTGGTAAGTTGCACATGATGATATAAGAAGCAATTGGCATGCCCCACAGAACATGCCTTTGAAGCAAAGTTATTTCACTATAAGCTGCTTCTGTTTCAGTGAAAAGCAATCGTGTATATAGGAAAACAAAGATATAGACTGACTGCTGTACTTGTATTTGGGCAAGAATAATTAAATGCAGAAAATAGTGGCAAAAAATGAAAAAAGTTGCTGCGTATGCTGTTTGTACAAATGGTAGACATGAGAACAGTTTGTGGTTTGCCAGTTTAATAGGAGCTCATTTGGCTACAAATACAAACCCCACTGAAAACTAAAACCAGGTGGCTTCTTAATTCCTTCTTATATTTCCATCATGTTTTGTAGCTGTGCAATGGAGGATCCGTGACTGATCTTGTGAAAGGATTTCTGAAGAGAGGTGAAAGGATGAATGAACTTATAATTGCTTACATTCTACATGAAGCTCTGATGGTAAGATAAGCTCTCAGTGAAAGGACTGTCAGTATTAAGCTCATATTTTTTCTTTAAATGAATGAAGATCATGTCTTCACTAACACGACTCACTATCTTGTATTATAGCAGTGTTTAATGAAATCAATGTAATGTGTAATTCAGATGGTTCTTTTAGAACAAGCAAGGTGAAGGAGAATTAGTATGTTTAATTATTAAGAGAATGCAAAATTATTTCTGGCTACTGTTTAATTTCCTCAGTAAACACAGTTCTGCATCAGAATTGCTTTGCTTTTGAGAAATAGCAGAAA
>JAVHNF010061575.1:18478-31447 GCA_034783455.1 Micropsitta finschii | reverse complement strand
GGCTTGACTCTAACCCAAGATATGTGGTTACACATCACCCCATCAGCTAAAGCAATTCACCATGTATACATGGAGGAGCACCATATTACTGGATATTTTCCAGCAACCTTTTGTGGCATTATCTGCTGGGCCCTGCTAGACTCAAGCCCAGAGCTCTGGTTTTATACATGTAAAGTGAAGAACCTGGGAATCAGGTCTGCAAGGCACTCAACGCTCTGGGCCAACTTCAGCAAAGCATTGCATTGAATGGTGAAAAGAAAGATTGCGCTTCCACTGAAGCTCCCAGGAATCTGCTTAGATATTTGAAGTTGGAACAGCATTTGAAGGTTTTGCTGGACTGAGTCTGTGAAGAGAAGCTCCTTGCAAAACCGGCCCCTTGTTGCAAACATGGAGTCTCTTTACTAATAGACAATATTAAGCAAACGCTGTTTGACATTAGGACTGACACATTCCACTTAAGAAATCTCTCCTGAGAAAATAAATAACTGTTGGCATTCCCTCATTTCATTGCTTTCGTCTCCACAGGCAGTTAAAAAAATCCCTGCAAAATTTACCCCCTTCAAATACACCCTGAAATCCCGGGCACTTGCCTTTTGTGCTTTTTTTTTTTCTTTCAAGTACACTGGGTGAAACTGTAAACCCTGAGTTTGTGTGTGCAAACCTATATCTTGTAAACTGCAATGTGAAACTTCACTCTGAGCACCGATATAGGAAAAGACAGGACAGAAACATTTTTAAACAGAGATGCTAGTGTTATAATGTACGTACCATACACATGTATGTCACAGGGGACGATCTACTCTGGTACCTGCACTGTCCTGCAGTCCAAAGTACTGTTCTGTTTAATATTGATGCTCTAGTAATGTCTACGGACTTATCAGTCAGGAAAATGGTGAAGCGGCATTCATTTTCTTTAAGAGACACTCAGCCCGAATCCCAGAAGGAAGTTACAACTTGTAACTGTAGACCATAAAGAAAAGTGCACAGGGGTTAAGCTTACACACTGTATGCTCTAGCTGGGCACGCCAAGCTTTTTAGTAAGGGGTAGAATAACATTTTTCCATTAGATTTCCACAACGATAAAGATAAATGAGGGGATACATGTTAAATCACTCACTATCTGTACAGTTGCAGTGCATTTCATCCTGAGGGCAATTTCAATTTGTGCCTGTAAACAAATAAACTGCATTTGAAATACAATCTCACACGAATGGTTACAGACACTTGTAGCTGAGTTTTCTGTGAGTTACTCAGGAAAATGCAAACCTGGGCTTTCTTTAAGAATAGAAAACCTGGGAACTTCCTTAGCAGCAGGAAACCTTGAGAACAGGCACAGGAAAATCCTGCCTGTGGGCAAATGCCGAAGTACAGGCTTGTGGGCTTTGCATTTAGTTTCTAAATTTCAAACGTGCTGCCTCAAGAAAACTTTATGCTAAATAATTTAGGTTTGACTTTACATTTATTGGCTTCCCAAAGTGCTTCCCTGAACTGAAATTTTGGGAAGGGGACACTCTACTATACTTCAGTTTTGCTGTCATGATAACAACAGTCTTTTGCTGAGATTAACTGGTTGCTGGCAACAAAAGAATCAGTTTAAGCAAAGTTGAACATATGGACATATATATCACTGCATTTTAGCCATCTTATTTTCTATTTTCTTGTTCAAAAGAGAAATATTTTTTTAGCAAATACAGATAGTGTGGATGTAGTCCTCAGATACATCTGCCAAAGAAACAACTACTTGGGGCTGTAATGTTAACTCCCACAGGGGAATCACTAAGGTTATGTTTTCTGCAATGCTGCAATTTAAGGAAGAATAGACTGCTGTCTTAAAGAAAAATAAATGCTGTCCTCTCCTTTAGAACCAGGACCTAAAAATATTACATTCCATTTCTAGCTTTCCAGTATTTAAACACTGTCATAATTAAGGCAACTTGTGATGTTCAGCACAGTACAGAGGAGCAAACAGAAAACGAAAGCAATCAAATGTGTTTTCTGACATTTACACAATCTGGTTTGAACCATGCCAAAATATAAACACTAAAGGATAACCTTAACACTACGGATCTCTCCAATTGCAATTCCAAGTGCAGAAGTTCAGAGTACAAACTAGACATCTGATCATGAATCATCATGAAATCTATGGGGAAGACCCTCATTTTCTGCAATGGCAGAGAGCTGAGGGCTTTTTTCTTTAATTTTTAAGAGTTGTGGGGCCGCACTAGATGATCACAACACTTTCCAGGTATCTGAACAAAGCTGAGCATCTGTCGACACAGAAACACTGCTGCATTTACACTGTGTTTTACAAACAGCTGTAGTGGTACTACTACTGCTAGGCACCAGCACAGAGGTAATGCCTGAAGCCTGCATATTGGCTTCCATATAAAAACAGCTTTGCAGAAAATAATGCAGTAATTTAGTGTTGCTCACATAATGAAATATATGCATGCTCCCAAATTGGGGGGTATTTAGGAGAAAATAAGAAACTTGCACACTTGTTTTGTATGATGAAGCAGAAAAAAAAAGAAAAAAGAAAACTGTAGAAGCAGTTTTTAGGATGAATGTTTAGAGTTACCAAGTGTATTTTGGATTAAAGGAGTGTGATTCTTCTTCCTTATCCCTGTAAACAAACAACAAAAACAGACAGAAAAGCATCATTAATAAAAAGTAGATTGTTAAGAGAGCAGCCACAACCATTTGAGCAACCTTTACTATTCTAGAGAAGTGCATAGTGTCTCCTTCATTATCACACTACTTCTTGCTACTGATTTCCTAAGCTACTGCCAAGAATCAGACAATAGCACCCACCTTTTTAACTGAGTCAGTGGTCAGGTAGCCTTAGTTTTTGAGCAGAACTAATCCCTGCAGCTCAAGGTGTGAAACGTATGGTACCTTATGACCCTATAGTTCCCTATGGGCTGGTCCTGGGCAACCCCATGCACATAGGTGGAAAGAGAGCAAGTGATCCATCCAGGGTGTAAGCGATCCATACACTTAACTTGGAGACCTGAGCACTTCCTAACACAGAATCCACCATGGTGTACATAAGTGAAAGTGAAACAACCCATAAACCTGTACCCCAAGATCTGTGGAGTTAAGACTTAAATACTGGCTTGGACAAAAATCCAAAGAGTCATTCGGCCCATCATTAACTTCTGCTATTTAAGCATCATTAACCACTATTATTAGCTTCTATTATTAACTCCTATTAACTTCCATTATTTAGGCATTACTTAAATGTTTCCTAAGTAGCTGTAGGTTTTAACACAAGCTCATACTTATTTCCCCTTGTAGATTTACTAGATCAAATGCTGAAGCCCTTTAAGTTCTTGGAATATGCCAGTATTTCCCATTAAAATTGAACAGATGCTTTACTAAACTCTCAGCAAAGGCCTCAGCATAAGTAAATCCTACATACTGCATATTTCACTGTAAGTTGACTTTTTGACTTAGTAGTGTGGAGTACACATTCTGCTGAATAGGGCACAACTAAAACAGAGTTTAAAAATATTGATGTATAAGCCTTTAAAAAAAATCATTTGTATATGCTATCCACACTGAATTAGATTTAAAGGCAGGCATAGATTGTCAGATGGCAGGTAGGAAGGAACACAACTAATAAGTATATTTGCATACTTTGGTGAAAGAACTGCTCACATTTGACTTATGTACATAAATACCCCACGTATGCCTGTAACTATAAGCCAGCTTCAGTTTGGGCACATGTTTGAACAGAACAAGATAAAATACTCTTCTAATATCGGCAGTACAAATGACTACAGTTACTTCCTATTTTGCTACATGTTATTTTCCCATTTATTTAACTATCACAAAGCAGTAACTCTCCAAACTGTAACATGAGAATAGATACATAAGTTAAAACACATTTTCAGTTATTCCCGCTGGGAATGAGCTCCCTCCAGGTAGACCTCTCACTACAGGTTTGCGCTGCCTAGGTTTGGATGCAGGCAGGTTAGCAAGATATTAGCACTGAAAATCAGCATCAGGATTTTTTCCCATATGAAAGAAGAGCAGCAGAGAACTATGTTGCTAAAAGCTTACCAATTACTGTTGGTAAGTGAAGAGGAGGGAGAAAAGTGACCTCATGGTATCTCTCAGAAACATGCACATATTCTCTAGTATTTGTTGCATATAAAAAATTTAAGAATTGTTCAGAAATAGTACCCTGGATTTTGCCAGAGTCCAAATTGTTAGGATCTATTCCATCCCATTGATTACACAGAAAAGAGCATCAGACACAGAAAGAAGTGTTGGAAGAGCAGCAGATATGCAGAGGATTCAGTGCCAGCAGCACCATGGTCATCTTATTGCCACCAAAGCTTCAAGGCAGCTCTAACATGCTGCTCTCCAAGAGGTGACAGTGACCAAGCTGAAGCAGTCCTTGACACGGTCACACTGCCATTGGCACGGTGATACTGTCTGTCAGTGAAGATGTAAAAAAAAAAAATAAAGAAGGGAGGAAGATATTATGTGCAGTGCAGGAAGGGATACAGGCATGGAGAGGAAAAGCATTCATTCAGCTTATTTTGGCTACTGAAATAGAAGGGGCCTGAAAGGACAGCATTTTATTCAAACCCCATGTTCATGTGATGAAACCTGGCTGGCTTAAAAACCATTTTAGGATCTGCACAGCATTGCTGCAATCAGAAAAAAAACAACATCCTGATCTGACGTGAAAGCAGTTTGATTGAAAAAATGATCAACAGCTCACCCTCTAATTCATATGAAATTATGCTCCTGTTCTTGTTAGGGAAAGAACACTACCCCAAGCAAACAAACGTGTTTAATTAGGAAGAGAAAGACAAAAGAGATACAGGAAAATAAGGGAGCGGGAAGCAGATTAAGAGAAAACAAGAGAAAAAAAATCATCCACAGGAACATGAGCTATGTAGATGAATGAAAATGCTAGGTAGGTACACGGACAGAACAGCATATCATGACAAAGGGTATTGATGTGATTCCCCTCTGGCATATATCATATACCTTTTCCACTGAGAGCTATAACAGAAGTCTGATAACAAGCTAAAAGCATCTTGCAGCATGCAATTAAAATGATCTGGTTTACTGCCTTTCAGAGCAGACTGAGAAAAAAAACCACAACCACACCACATCCATCACACACCCGCAGGACACCTACCTCAACAGGTCTGAGGTTGCTGGGAAGAGGATACCCCTGTCTGCATTACACAACATGCCTCTTGGAATCACTAATGGTAAAAGATGAAAGCCTTCTAACTGCTGAATGACCTTCTGTAATGAGTGTGCAAGAATTTGCATCATCAGTCTCTTGGGGCAAATTTCACATCTGTGTTGCAATGGCAGAGCTCCAATATCACACAAGAATGCAGAGCATCGACGCAGCCGCTGACCACCCCAATGAAAAAGAGCGATTCACAGAGAGCATCACCCACCTCAGTGGTATGCCAGGCGCTGTGGCAAGACATCGTGGGATAATCCCCTGGGAAAGGAGGGGCAAGTCACACCCTGAAATATGATGTGTTTCACTTTTAATTAGTGAGATGAGAAGAACTAGAGCTTTCCATTTAAATAGCTGCTATAAAATAGAAACACTTGCACATCTTTTCAAAGGCAGCAAGGCCCTAAACTGAAATCTAGTAACTTCCCTGTGCTGGCAGTCTGAATTCAGCCTACAGATCAGATGGAAAAAATCAAATACCTCTTGCCATTTTATTTAGCTACTCTACCAAGATTTTACTGATAAGATCAACTTGAGTAGCACAGCAGAGCTCAGCTTCAACTGGCGCCTTGCCTGTCCTGAGTGACCCCATAAGGGCCAATGAAAGCAACCAAGACAGAAAAATGTCACTTTCAAAATAAAGTATCTACAAGCAGAGGTGTATAAATCACTTCAGCAAGGTTTCATTCCACAAATAATTTACTATGCAATAGTAGATGATGTAAACTGAAAGAACTACAGAAGCAAAAAAGTTAACTGAAACACTAGAAGAAAGAATTTACCCTTAAGCATGCAACTGAAAAAAAATGAGTGCAAACTGGTGACTAACCCAAACCTCTGACTGTCACTGCTGTTGTGTCTTGTTATACACCAAGAACAAACTCCTTGAGTCTTCGGTAAGCCACAAAAGACTTTGGGAGCTCTGCCCAGTACCACACTAGATAAAGATGAGCTGTGTTTTAAAGTAAGAGGCTACAAGAAAACTAGAGAGGGAATTTTTAAGGGACATTTAGTGATAGGACAAGGGGGAATGGCTTTAAACTGAAAAAGGAGAGATTCAAGTTAGATATTAGAAGTTCTTTACTGTGAGGGTGGGTGAGGCACTAGAACAGGCCGCCCAGAGAAGCTGGTCTAGTGGAAGGTGTACCTGTACATGGCAGGGGGTTGGAGCTGGATGAGCTTTAAGGTCCTTTCCAAACCAAATCAGTCTGTGATTCTATCATTCTAGCACTCAGGCTAAAGGAGCAGTGACAACTAAAGGCGCTTTCTTAATATTTCATGTATTTGAAAAAGAAATATTGTATCATTGTTCCTTAGTTATTTTGTGCAAGACATCACACACTTGGTTTTGATGTGTGCCATGCTCCCAGTCCCATGCCCTATTCCTTGCTCCAGACCAGGCAGTCAATGCCCCACACGCACTTCCCCCAGTCTGGAGGCTGGCCCTGGGTTACAGGCCTGGGTTTAAAGCCCTGGTAACCAGACACTGGCAGTGCTGTGTCAGGCCAAGCTTGGAGTAGCTGTATGAAATCCTGATTTGCAGTGCAGGCAGCTGTAGGTGCCCCTGTCCCCACCAGCAGCCCCACAGCACTGGGAGAGCACACCAGGGTCCACTCCACATATCCCACTCCCTCATCCCACTAACAAGAAAGATGCAAAATAAGGGTTTGGCTCCATCAGATCCATTTCTCACTCTTCCCAAGGATGGGGAGAAACAGAGGCTCAGGACAGAGACGGGTGTTTGCCTCTCCATGGGAAGAAGAGAGGAGTGAGAAAGGGAATGCACTGCCAAGGTGGAGGGGCTGTTTCATGGCTTGAAAGTGGGCCCAGAGGAGGTGCCCAACTGCACTCTCCAGCCCAGGAGCAAGGGGATGCCACTGAGTCGGGGCCCCCCAGCCATGGGGCTCCACAAACACAGGCTTCTACTGAAACTGTCTCCAGTATCCTGCTCCAAGGGATACCCAACTGCACTGTCAGGCACGTGCAACCTTTGTGTTTTTGTCCTGTGGCTGTATTTTAGTTCTGGTGAGACCCCCACTATGGACCTCAGGCACATTACTTACACCTCAGGATGAGAAGCTGTGGCACAGCTCTCATTTGGCAGTTAACCTGGTCAACCCTTAAGGATCACTGGCGCTGCTAACGGCCTGCCCCTACTCACCCGCGCTCTTCACCGGTGCTCCACCACAAAGCGCATGGTGGTGCCGTCGAAGGAGGGCGGCGCGACGATCCGTGGGCCAGTGGCTGGTGCTGTGATGCTGATGACAGGCTTCGCCTCGGCTGCCCCTCGCCGTGGAGGCGGCGGGCCCTTGCCGGTAGCCACGTAGTAGGAGCTCTCGGTGAAAGCGGCCTCTGCCGCTGCCGGGCTGCCAGACTCGGCCGGGGCGCTGGCATCGCTGCCCGAGTGGGAGAGCGGACGCTGCAGGGCACCGGCAGGCAGCACGGCAGCGGCGGGCAGGAGGCCGGGGTACAGCATGTACGTGGCGCCGTAGGCCCCGGCGTTGAGGGCCAGGGGGGAGAGGGGCAGAGGGACGGGGGCAACGGCCGGCTGCTGGGGCACCGGCACCTCCACGTATTGCCCGGTCTCGGGGTCGAAGAGACGCCGCTTGAGGGGTTGCTGCACGGGCGTGTCCACCAGGTAGTACTGCCCGGTGCTCACGTCCAGCAGCATCTTGCGCTGCGTCTGCGGGAAGGGCTCTGCCGCCGTGGCCGCGGTGGGCATGGAGGGCGAGAAGCAGAGCAACGGCGGCGGCGCGGCACCGGGTAAGGCGGCGAAGGGCAGCGGCGGGCGGTAGAGGGCGGCGGCCGGACCCTCTGAGGAAGGCGGCGGGGCGGCGGCGGAGGGCTCCTCGGCGGAAGGGGGTCCGGGCGGGGGTCCGGGGCTGCCCGGGCGCTTGGCGGTGGCGAAGGGCTGCAGGCTGCATAGCGCGGCAGCTGTCGCTGCCGCCGACACCGGGCTGGGGCGGATGCCGCCGTTCGCCCCAGACACCGGCACGGCAGGAGGGGGGGACCCGGGCTCGGCGGCCGCCTTCAGCGGCAGGGCCAGGTAGTTCCCGCAGTCCGGGCCGCGCTCCGTATCGCCACCGCCCGCAGGAAGCCGAGGGGAGCGCGGTGCCGCCTGGCCCCGCAGGCCGCCCTCGGAGGGGGGCTTGCTGGGCGCGGGGGCTCCGGATCCTCCGGTTCCGCGGAGGGTGAGGAGGGCGCGGGGGACGCCGGGGGGTTCAGCTCGTGGGGCCTGCGGTCCGCGCTGCCGCTGCCGGGCCAGGCTCTCGAATGCGGCCGCCTTGGCCGAGACCTTGTCGGCGTTGGTGTTGAAGGGACGGCGGGGAAGCCGCTCGCTGACGGACCCCTTGCCCGGCAGCTCCTCCTGCTTATCCGCTGCCGGCGGTGGCGGAGGAGCGGCGGCGGCGGCGGCTGGAGGGGTGGGCCGGGGCCCGGCGTCGCGCTCCTGGCTGGCAATGAGGGAGAGGACGTGACTGTCGGTGATGGGCAAAGGGTCGCTCTTGCGCTTCCACTCGCGTTTGTTGAAGCTGTAGAGCTCCTCCATGCTCCGCACCGCCGCCGTCAGCTTCTCCAGCGCGTTTTGTACCGGCGCTGCCTTGCTCTCCTCCCGCGGGTCCTCCTCCGGCCCCCGACCCCTCTCGGCGGGCGGTTGCTGTGGCTGGTGCCGCCAAGGCGCGGCGGATTTGGAGACGATCTTCAGCACGGCCGGCTGGCGGGGGTCGCTCTTGTTGGGGGCGATGGTGGCCACCGGCAGCCTCCCCGAGGTGCGGTGCACGAGGACGGTGCCCTCCGGGGGGCAGGCCGGAACCTTTCCCGCCGCCTTGGCCCCCGCCTCGATGGGCTTGGTGCTGCCGTGGCCAACTGTCTGGCAGGTGATGACCACGGGAGAGAGGGACCTGGGGACGCCGGCGATGACCAGCTGCTGCCGGGGCTTCTGCTCCGGGCCGCCCTGGTCTGAGGCGACGCTGCCCTTGTCGCTGCTGTTATCCCCTGAGTCGTAGTTGTAGGAACTTTTGATGAGCTTCCGCACGTCCCGCACCTGGTGGAGGGCCCCCTGGGCTCTATTCTTGCCGTCCCGCACATCGCGCACCGTGAACTGAGGCACCTTGTCTGAGCCGTCGCCGAGCTTGGGCAGCCTGAGCTGCTGGCTCCGGCCCTCCTCCGGCGGCCGGCCCGCGATCCGCGGCGTTAGCAGCTGGGCGATGCTGAAGCCGGCGTCCCGGGGCTGCTGCAGGCTGCCCAGGCTGATCTTGATCTCGGGAGCTCTGGGCTTGGCGGAGGAGGGGGTGGAGGCGGGGGCAGCAGAGCACTTGGTTGCCTGCTTGCCGGGCTCCATTTCCCGTGGGGTGTGCTGGATGGCGGGGACGAACAGGCGGGACATCTTGGTGGACTTGCCGGCGGAGATCTCGCCCAGGTCGGCCCTCCAGTCGTGCCTGGAGGAGAGCTTCAGCTTGCCGACGGGCGTCCTCTCCTCTTTCTTTTCCGCCTCCCGCTCCTTCCAGGACCTGAAGGCGCTGTTCTGGCTGCGGAGGAAGGTGGCCTTGATGGCCTCGGAGGCGCTGCGCTTCACCTCACACAGCTCCTCCGGCACCGCCCGGTCCAGGCTGCGGTTCCCCTCCCGGGGCGTCGACGCCTTGGAGGCCGGTGACCGTCCGCCGCCGCCCTCGCCAGTCTCGTCCGCCGTCGCGGCCGTGCAGTCCGAGCCGCCTTCCGAGTTCCGGGAGCTCTGCCGCTGCACACCGCCCTCCCGCTGCCGCTCCCGCCCGCCGCCGGCGGGCTCCGGCTCCCGTCCGGCGCCCGGCCCGGTGTAGGAGGTGTCGGTGATCTCGCCCCGCTCCATCTTGAACTCGTGCTCCAGCTGCATCTTCTTGGAGATGACGTTTTTGAGGAGGCTCGAAGCGAACTTGGACTTTTTGATGGGTCCCCCCACGCTGCATTCCGCCGCCGGTGGCTCCCCGCCGCCCGCCTCTGGGGTCGGCCCGGCCTCGGGGCCATGGCCGAGGTCCAGCAGGGTCACCACCCGGGAGCCTGCCCGCAGCCCCAGCGGTGACTCAACGTGGGCGATCTCCCCATCGAGCTTGCTGACCACGAACTCGAGGGCTTTGGTCTGTGAACGGCCGGAGCGCAGGAGGCTGGGCTCGGCTCTCTGCCCCAGGCTGCCGCACTTGAGGTCCAGGTAGGTGGACCAGCGGTTGATGCCCAGAGCACTGTCGGGAAGAGAGGCAGAGGAGGCGCGGGAGCTGGGGCGCAGGGTGTCGAAGTAGGGATAAGCCAGGCTGCGGAAAGCCCTGGCCGTCAGGTTTCGCACTTCTTTGTCGGCATCGTCCAGCTCGCTGACTGCGCTGGAGGCGCCGCTGGAGTGCTCTCCGGCCCGGGCGGCCCCGCACCGCGGCAGGAGCCGCGCCGGTACCGCGATGAACTTTTTCGCGGGGTCCCGGGCCGCGTTCAGTTTTAAACTCGCATCGCGATCAGGAGCCGTGGGGACACGGAGGTTCATGTCGCCTTCATGCTTGGCAGCGTAAATAGTGTTTTGCTTTCCGCGCACGTTGCTAGACTCATTTATAGCCCTGGAAGCGGCTTTGATTGATAGGAGAAGCTGGGCGGCCGGGCTCCCACTGTGGCGGCCGGACTGCTTGGACCGGCTTTCCCCCGGGCTGGAGCGCTTATCCCCGCCGGGGGTGTCGTGTTCGGAGGTAAGGCTGACGATCTCGGTGCTGCTGGTGTTGTCGATGCTGTCCGTCTGGTTGTTGGGCTCGCTGGTGGTCGTGCTGAGGTAGCAACTATTCTCCTCCTCCTCCGTCGCCGTGTCCCCCGGGGTCTCGTCGCTCCCGAAAGAGGCGTAGTCCACGAAGGAGTAGATCACGTTATTGTCCTCGAAGTCCCAGCGGGCGGCCAGCCCCGCGTCGAAGTCCATGTCGTGGTCCACCTCACTCAGCTGTATCTCCTGCGTGCTGATATAGTGCGCCTCGTCGCGGCTGCTGCCGCTGCAGACAGGGGGAATGCTAGGGGGGGCAGCGGGGGCGACCGCCTTGCGCCCCGCGTCCTACTCCTCGCTTTCGTAGCCGAAGGAGGACGAGGAGGTTTTGCCCTCTGTCGAAACCGGTTCGCCCATTGCGCGAAAGTCGCCCGCCTTGGGCACCGGAGAAGGACAGGAGGACGAGGAGGATTCCGGGCAGACTCCCGTCTCCGGCGGCCCGCAGCTCCCTGCCTGCCCTCCTGAGGCTGGGTCAGCGCCACAGCCCTCCGCCGTCGCGCCCGGGGAAGGCGGGTGATCGCGCCCGCTGTCCGAGGATGCTGTCCCCGCGGCCCCAGCCTGCGACCCGCAGCTCTCCGAGCCGCCAACATCCCCCGTCCTGCCGGCTCCGCGTTCCGGTGCGCCGCTGGCCGTGGCCAGCGGGGGGTTCTGCCCGTTCTCCTCCGGTCCCCGCGGCGAGCCGCTGATCTCTACATACGCCGCCGTCTCCTCCTTCTCCTCCGCGGTGGCCGCCTTCGGGATCTGGCCCGGTCCCGCCGCCGCGCCCTCGGGGCCCCCTCGGGGGCCAGCGGGCGACCGGCCGGGCGCGTCCATGCCGGAGCCGTCGGGGCGCGGCAGTGGCCCGAGGGGCGGGCAGGCACGTGCTGGGGTGCGGCGGGCCGCCCGCCCCCTGCCCTGCCTACCCCTCGCTCCCGTCCTCTGCCGGGCCCGGCCGGGCATCACCGCCGGGGGGCGGAGGGGCCGGGCGGGGCTCGGGCCCCCCCTCGCACCCGCGGGACAGCGCAGGCCCGCTTGGCCACCGCGAGGAGGAGGCCGGTCGCCCTGCGGGATCTCGGGACCGGCCCGGGCCGCTCCGGGTTTTTCCGAGATAAGCGCCTCTTGGTCCGTCCCGGTCGCGGTCCCATAGAGCCAACGTCATTGAACGTCCTGTTTTAAACGTCTGTGTTTGCCGGAATGAAGGCGTCCTTGGAGGGGAGAGCCGCCCTGCCTGCTGGCCGGCTCCTGGAAGAGGCAGCTCCCAGGGCACTAGGCTTGCCTATACCAAATGCACCCTTGTCCCACACACAGCAGTCACTAAACAAGTTTTCTTTTTCCTCAAACTACCTCCTGCACCTCGTGTCCCAACTCGCAAGATGTGTGTTGCAGTGGGGCACCCCCTGGACACAGCTGTCCAGAGTCCCCGGCCAAGGGATCTAAGATGCTTTTTCCCAGGAAACGCCAGTTTAGACATAACCAGCACCTAAGACCTATTAACAGGCATTTCTATTGCATGCCTGACCTTTGGTGGCTGAGGCCTTTATTGAGTGGTGCCCGAGATGACATACCAAAAATCACTCCAGAGCCATGGAAGGAAAAGGCAAGCTGCTAAACACCGAGAAGGAGAAATGGATAAAAGTGAGCAGCATTGTGGAGCAGCTCTCAGCTGTACAATGCAGATTGCAGCCTAAAGTTACAACTTAAAAAACAAATAAGCACCTGCACACTTAGGTGAGCAAGCTGGGACTTGGGCTGGTAACATCAGACATTAGGTAGGGTAGAGCTGTGGGAAAGCCCAGACCAAGTACCAGGATCTGTGTCCCTACAGCTGCATGCAGTCATGAGTGGCATAGTGTGCAGCTCTGCTAGGGATACTGCAGGGATGCAGGGACCAAGAGGTGGAGCAGACACTATCCCAGACCTCTCTGCAGCGCCTTCCTCATTAAAACAAGGGCTTCCCAGTGGCCCTAGCTCCTTATGCCACCCCATAGACAGGTTACTTTGCTGCCACCCC
>JAVHNF010061558.1:12056-22487 GCA_034783455.1 Micropsitta finschii | reverse complement strand
TCCCAGCTCAGGCACATTTGTGATCACTGCCCATGCACCTCCAGAAAGGCCAGTGCTTTTCTTCTAAATCTTCACTGAGAAGCTAACTCCCCTCTGCTACATATTAAACTGTACTGTTCAGGAAGGAAGAAGGGTGTTGTAGGGTTGGCTATACTGATTTGCAACAGCAAAACACTGTCATGCCATACGCTGAGAGTATATGATGGATCTTGTGCTGCATGATTTGCTTCAAGGGCTGGATTTTACAGCCAGATAGAAACTGGCTAGAGCCTTCTGCAGGCTGATTCAGAAACTTCACCATGGAAATTCAGGTGCCTAAAACACTGACATTTGGGCATGGAAATCTCTCTCTATGGGTTGGGTTTGTTTTCTTTTTTAAAGAACTGTCATGAATCCATTCCTCTCTTAGAGGTAAATTCTTAAAGACCTAATCAGCCAAGATGGAAAATGCTGCTCAAAGCCATCAGGTTACAACCTGTGCTCACCCTTGGCAGATTAACGCCACTCCATTCAGCCGGGTTGCTCTATCAACTCCCAGTGCTCAAGATTTCAAAACATGGTCAGCTGGTGTAATGCACTGTCCAGGCACACAAAGCAGAATAAGACAAACCCACAGAATTCAACACTTCCTATCCAAGAATTGATATTAACTTAGTTTATTAGTATGCTTAGAAGGGAAAGAGAAGGAAAAAGGAGAGAGGAAGAAAAAGCATGGAGAAAGCAAGTGTATGGCAAGTCTGACACGGCTCAGCTGATAAATGTTCCTGTTCCAGAGAAAGCATTCAGAAAAAATGTGCCTCAAAAGCAAAGAAATTGATGGATGGGAAGAGGGAGGAAAGGACTAGGCCTCTCAGCTGGCTGTCTTCCTTTCTTAAGACACCCTCTATAATCAGCACAGAGAAAGGAGCTGAAGGAGTTTGAATACCTCACACTCTGAATAGAAGAACCCTTTTCACTCAACAGTAAAGGACAGCAAGGGAGATGGTGACTGACTAACCCGGCTACTCTGACAGACCCAAACTGGGTATATCCCTCAAAAGAACAACAAAGAGAAAAGAAACAAAAAGCAACACCCAAACCTAGTCACAAGCTAGTAGTCACAGCTATAGCATTTCCAAGGTATTGTGGTAACTCACAGGCTCAGATGTGTGAAATAATTTAGGTTGGAAGGGAGCCCTGGAAGTTACCTAGCGCTACCCTTTGTTCAAAGCAGATCCAGCTACATCAGGTCACCTTACTGTTGTTTTTTTTCACCAAGCCTCTTTCTTCCTTGACTTTCTTGCTTGACTTACCTCCACTTAAGGGAGAACTCAATTTCCTTGATTGTCTCTAAGGCAGTGGTGAAAGAAGTGGTAGGTCCTAGGCTCTTTCATCCTTACCCACTGACTGCTTAACAGGTGATCCTGGGAAACTCTCTTCCCACTCTGCCTCCACCAGCAGTTACCACAATCAGATCCCAGAGCTCTTCGATTAGAGCATAACCTGCTCCCAGGGAGGGTCCTCTGAAGCCAGAGCAGCAAGGCCTCTGAAAACTAGGAGAGTGTATCCCTTCCAACAGTCCTGGTGAACTACAGTATTCCCCACTATATCCCGACATGCATGTTATCCAGCATGGTTTAGTGACTTTCTGAGCCTCAGCTATTTGGTCTCCTTTTCTGGTGGTGGTGAGAAGCTTCAGAGACCAGCTGCTTCACAAGGCAATGAATTTCTTGACATTATTTTCCAGTTTCTTATTTTCACTGACCATCCCTTATGTCAGGTGATCAGGTGCCTGCATTCATCCTATTTACCTTCTTTATACCATTAATTACTCTCTTCTCTTTTGGCCAGATCCCATTTTATTTGTCCTCTTAGAATAGTCCATAAAATTTCCAAACCTACCACAGAAGGTTTTCTTTCCTTGGTTGTTTTTTAGCTTATGCTAATGAGCTTTATGAGCAGCATAAGCAAATCATATGGCAAGGTAAACAGTGCTTCCTCACTGGGGCCTCCTGGAAATCAGTTGTCAAATCCTGACCTTACATACTATAAAAGGGCATTATTTTGGAAATTTTTTCTGCTGCATAGGCTTTTTAAGTGTTTGTGCACATTGAGAACCTAAGAGAGCAAAAAATAATACTCTCCAGAAAGAAGCCCGGGGAAGCATGACATTGTGTTTGTGTACCAGACTAAAGACTGCCAGCACACCGCATTCACCCAAGGAGCAAGCAAGAAAATAAGAAAATTGTATCTAAGCAGTAACTTATTAAACACCAATGCAGTAGAATCTACTCATCGTTTGCCCCACTTTCATGGCAGTAAAGGCTATGCTTGTGGAAAATGATAGTTCAAGTGAACAAAACAGATGAAAAACACCCAAACAACAAAACAGCACCAAAACCCTCAAAGCTGACAGACAGTGAATAATCTGTCTCTCTGAGGCACGGTAATCCCTTTGAAAAGCAGAGCCATAATCTGAAACATCTGCAGTGACTTTCTGAAAAACAGGAGAAAAGATATTTGAATAATATTTCATACTGCATCATCATGACAGGCTACTGCTGAAAATGACACCTGATAACAATTGGTTGGTGCTGCCTCAGTTCTCACCTGGGCAGCAGGCCTGGAGTGAGCCCCTAACTTCACACTCTCTTGACAGTGCTGGCCCACACCCTTCCTGTGCCCTGCTGCTGTGCTATGCACCCAGCTGCTTGTGATGATTTTTATCCCCTCAAGAAGTCTCAAGGAGGAAAAAACCAAGGACTATCATAAAAGCTGTCAACAAAGGATCCTGCCCACTCTACGTCCTTGGTGCTAAAGCACTACCATCACTTATACAGGTTACTAAATCAGACTTTAGTTCCCCAGTTCTTTTTGGAAATGCTGGCTGAAAACCATTCCACCTCTTCTCCCACCCCAGAGGTGTGCCTGTCCTCAGCCCAGCCCACTCCTCTCAGGGAGTGCCAGCCCAGGTAGTGATCAGCACCAGGGAACTGAGGCAGCTTTAGAAAAACCACCCTTCCACCACCTCCTTTCCTAAAACATGCTTTCTGATGGTTTTTTCTCTAAGAAGGTGAGCCAGGCTGGCACTCTGAGCAGGGTGGCAGCATGTGTAGCTGCAGAGCAAAGGATGGAGATGCTGCTATGCCTTAGGGGGGCAGGCTAGCAGCGGCAGTAGCTAAAACAGGTATTTCTGTCAAAAAAACTGTATCACAGAGCCACAGCCTTAATAAAGTAGTGTTTTACACTCATTTTGCAAAGGGTTTGATGACTAAACAAGTAGCAAGACCAGGTACAAAGACTACTTGTCCTCTTTTGTCATGATGATTGATTATAATGTTAAAGTTAATGGTACTTTATTCACCCATCAAAATATTATCCCCCCCAAGGGGCTACAATGCGGCAAAGATAAATGAGGATATGAGAAGTCTAGCACTGTACGTTTGCTCCTGAAGTCTGAAGATTTATGCTGCACAGGAGGGATGCCTTGCACTGAGCTGATGTGTGGCAGAGTCACGCATCTGTTCAGTTATTTCAAATAGCTCCAAGACAGCTGCCTGTTTCATCAAAAGCACCCGTGTGTGCGCTAAGGGTGCGAAAGGCCATGTACAGAAGAGAAATGCATGAAAAATCGCTGTTAAGGGTACCACATCAGGTTTTGTACCGAGTTATTTTGTGCACACAGGAGGCTGGGGAAAGCAAGATTTTAGGATTTTAAATTACTGCTCACAGTTTTCACTAGTTAATAGCAACGAGAAACTTCAGAGTTTTCACAGAACCATAAAGAACCACTCATGTTAAATTCCAAAAACCTTTTCCCCATAATACTGGCATGAAATAAGATTAAAAGGGAGAAAGAGATTAAGTGCACACAAAGTTCTCTAGTGCTTGGAAAGCACTGATTAGCTGGCTCCTCCCAACACTTTCCCCACCTTCCCATCCCAGCGGATTTGAACTTGGGCAGTCAGCCTACTAGCATTAATCATCTCCAACTCTCAGTATAAGGAGTGGTACACTTGTAACACCTATCTTTATATTGTTGGTATCTCATATGCTGAGGAGCTAGCTTAAACTAACTGGAGTCAAATGCAAAACCAGCTACTAAAACATGGACATAGGTAAACAATAACCCTGGTCAAAGCAGTTAGGGAAACTCAACAGATCCTTGTCTACAGTAGTTTCTGCACCTTAGATAAGCATTGGTTTGAGGCTATAACAACCATGATAAGGAGCAACATTTAAAAAACAAGGGAAAAAAAAGGAAGATCTGTACGAGGTGCCTAAAGACAATGAAAAATGCAGTCTGTGTGAACTATGCAAATAGATCCAACCCTCCTGGCTCAGCAGCCAGGAGGGCCCATTTATCTTACATTAGTTTTTTTATTGCATACTTTTGCCTTGAGCAGAACTTTTGAGCTGTGACTATTTGAATGGGGAAGATTTACATTTAAAGAAGTGATTGTAAATGTGTCGTTTAAATACTTTACAAACATTATTGCAGTAGGTAATGCAATTCAGAGACCACCTCTTTTCAATTAGTACAGAAGGTAAAAGAACCCACTGCACTGTTTTACAGCTTTCGTATAGCAAGCAGGGGAGCATCACTCCATAAAGCACAATATGGAACACATAGTCCCTCACTTGCCCATCCACAAGTTCACCCATAGCTGTTCTCACTGGAGTGGTCCAGGGACATCTCAAACAAGTCAAGTGTAAGGTGTGCTCTAGTGGCTGTAAGATTAGATAGGATTTCACAAAAAAAGAGGAAAAAAATATAAATAAGGTTTGCGTTAATTTTTAGTGCCTAAGAGACCTTTTAGACACTTCACCCATTTGCTACACCCCAAAGCTGAGGTTATCAGCTCTTCTGGGTCACCTCAGAGTTAGCCTTTCAAAACTCCAAGCTCACACCCATATTTTCTCCATGCAGCACACACATGGCACTTGTTGGACTGATCCCTCATTAGCAGTTATTAACATAAGAAATTATTCCCCAGGAAATAAGTTCTCCATGAGAGAGGATATGTAGTCAGCCCACATTTGGACACAGAACAACAGGTGGATATGTCTTCGCTATTTTTATAACAAAAAGCCAAATGTTAAAGCTGTGATACAAGCCCTAAGCCTTCAAAACGGTTGCAAATCAAGAATTAAAACCAACACTCAGTCTCCCTAATTTCAGTTGCACTGCTGATGATTAAACTATGCATCAGCACCAGAAACCATCAGTGTCCCATTTCATGCCCAAGGAACAGCATGTTTTCTCTACCTAAGACCAGGAGACAGCAAGCTAGTAAATGGTGATGGGTATAAAGACAAAGAATATCAGAAGGCATCACAGGAGAAATAAATGGAGAGGGTCCAGATGAGGTGGTCTCACACTGTGATAAAGCTCTGGCTGCTGCAGCAGACAGTGGTGAGTGCCTGTCACAACAGAAAGATATTGGTCCCATGGCCTGATTTGTTCTCCAAGTACCAGTCCTTGCCTTTTGTTTGAATAAAAGTATTTCAGTGGTTACACATACAGAGTGAGAGACAAGGTGACGTAATGTATCAGTCCTGCTGCTTAACCACACCACCAGAGCATTAGCATCTAGAGAATTGCAAAGTCTTTACATGTGTTACCCTGTTTAATGTCTTTGCTAAAGATAGCTCAAGAAGAAATATCTGTGATGGGCAGCTCTCAAGAAACTGCAGAATCAGCTCAGAGGGAACTCGCTGTGATCATTGACTGAAAATAGGCATCGAAGGCAACCCAAAAATAAGCCAATACATCAACTGAAATGCTCCCTATCATTTGAGATCATTCCCTGTTAAAAAATGCATCTCGTTTGCCTTACAATAAAGGTCGTTATTCTATTTTCTCTTCTGCCTCTCCCAAATAAAAGACCAGATCGTTACTGACTGCTACTACAGCTGGTATCAGTGAAGCTAAGCTGTTTTATCCCAGTTAAGCATAGAGGAAATAAGCCCTGTATTTCCTGTAGCACTTCTAGAGTGACTCCCAGCATATGATTTTCTGTGATTTCCATTATCCTTATCTTAAAATTTTCCCAACCTTCTCTTCCACCTCAGGTTACATGGACATCCACGCAGATGAGCCAAAAAATATCAAATTCTCTCAGACTTCAGAAAAATCAGGTTAAATAGACTTTTACCAAGAAAACCAGGTATGAGAACTTAAACCAATCACAGCACGCAGCTGGAGATGTTAATTCATATCTTCCATTCTTGGTATGGTACAATATCACAGATATGTTCCCATTTATAATTCAGCAACAGTGTAAAACTGCAAAGCTAGGCAACAGACTATACATTTGGGGTTGACAGGCTTCTAGAAGAAAGTAGCACTCTCCTACTCTTTCCCACCCCAAAACCCTTGCTCTGCAACTGCCATGTTGCCCATGTACCAGTATGTGGCGTATTTAGACACAGACTCAGGTCGGTGAGGATACTGGGACTGAGACCCAACTTTATAACAATCAAGCCCTTTTATCCCTTTGTTGGGTACTTTCCCAACCTGCACAAGCATGCCACGTTCAATCTCCTGGGCCCCTGTAAAAATCCCCAGGTAAACAGTCCAGTCACAATGCTGATCACACGTTGTTCACATGGCGACAGTTGACAGTTTCATCTTCTTGTTTCAGTTCTCCTCAGTTCCACACCCTCTGGCCTCCAAGGGAGATTCCTTGTTACAACAACGTCCAGGTTTATCCCCAAAAGGCTTGCTTGTTTACATTTCCTGTCTTTCAACATTCCAATTTATCGCCCCGAGGCTTGTTCGGTGTCAAGGCCTCAGAGCTTGTTCCCAGAGTGTTTCTCATGCAAATCCTATCGCCTTCGCTCCTCACACCAGTACAGAAACCGAGGATGTGGAAAATGGCTCTGCCCTTCTCCCCGAAGAGGAACGCTTTGCCCCAGAATGTTGCACAAAGGCAACACTTTAGAGTGCACACACCAACCCCAAATGGATGACAAGCCTTCCCACAACCCTTTATCAAACAAGTCTCTCCAGTCCAGATGTCCATGAGCTGGCATGTTTCCCATACAATGTACTAGACATTGGAGCTACTTAATTTTCTTATGGCAAGGGATGGTGTGTGTGTGGGAATTTTCCACTTCCTCTGCTTTCTGGCCAATGGTTAAGTGTCCAGGTATGCTGTATCACTGATGAGAATCTGTGCCATAAGAAAGACGGAACTATCGTGGACTGGGAACATCACACTGGCTTACACCAGTGGCCAAGCAACAAACAAAAGTAGGATCACCTAAGGAGTCTGAGAGAGAAAGAGATGACCAGTCTCCTACTCTTATGTGCTTATACTTACTGTCATGGTATACTGTCATACAAACACCATTCCCCATATACACACTTTTAAAACCCACCTGTATGTTTAAAATGCCGCCAACTGTCCACAAGGAAAAACTCATCTACTGGGCAGATACATACAGATTGCACTCACCACCAGGGCTCCTATAAATAATGTCACGATTTTTTTTTCATATTTATTAAAGCAAATATATATATATAAATCACAGCTCCCATTCTGTTTCTGTGACAGACTATAAATTCCTCTGTCATCAATTGATTTATTTATTGTCAGCAACCTTGTTCTGATTTACATTCCCTCAGCAATGACCCAGCAGCAGCAAATCTGTGCCATATAGGGAATTAACTTGTTTGGACAAGAAGCAACTTGCCACCATCTCTACTATAAACATCAGGCACCTCTAAACTTAATAAGACCTCTTCAATCAAAGGGGAACCACTACTGGTTAAAGGCAGATCCTAGGTAGGCTAATGAAAAGAGCCCCTTACAGTTTCAGTAAACACAGCAAAGCAACATTGTAATGAAGTTATGTTCATCATCACTTAAAACCTTTAATATCATGATATGCAGCAATACCGAGGATACAACTAGAACCTGCTGCAGCCTCTCAGTTTTTTAAAGTGCACTTCTGCACCCTTGTCAGCACACAGGTCAGTCCAGCACAAAGCTTGTTCTAAGGTTAGGAGACATTAAACCAGTGCAGTAACCCAACACCACTGTAGGACTGCCTTTCATGCACCAGGTGCCCTGTCAGCATAGGGTAAGTTGAGACAGCCTTTGGCACAGCTCTGAGGAGAAACAGAAGCTTCCTTTGCATGACACAAAAAAAAGAGACCATGGCAGGATGTAACATGGGTACGAGCAAGTCCATCTGACCTTGTTCAAGTAACATGAAGAGGAACAGCCTCCCTTAACCGATTGAAATGTAACACATACAACACTACTGACCACCCCAGACATCCAGAGTACACTGTTTCCCTACCCTCTCAGGCAGCCTGTAGTAGAAATGATTTAGGCAGTGAATTCAGCTGTAGCCACCAGAAGTTTGAAGGCTTATGTAAAACTAAGTCCTAGGAAAGCACCATGCAGATGTGCTTTATAAATCAACCTCTCTTGCTTTATTTCTCTCACGGGACCATGGTAAAACTTCCTGCTGAAGACTGTGTAAAAGGAACTTCCCCCTGAACAGAGAGTTGTTAGCAGGGGGCAGGGCTACTGGTCAAAGCAGGAATCAATCACAAGGTGCGGGAGAAGGAATTAATTTAGGGTGGGGTATTCTGAGACTATTATGCACTTTCAATCAAAAGGAAAGGATTCACTAGACTTAAGCAAAGGTAGCTTGTAATAAAAAGATGCAAAATGAAAGGACCATATTAAAGTGAGATGGGAAAAGAGAGATGAATCAGAGACCAATGTAGCTATGGGAAGCAGTCTGTAGTATGAAGGAACAGGATGTGTGAAAGGAGCAGTCGAAGATCTCAATAAGCAGAGCAGTGCGAAGGCTTGCAAGAGATACTCATCCTGCAGAAACAGAAAGCTGGTAAGTGAGCACTACCCACAAGAGAGTATGGGAGATTCTTTGCTTCTATAGTCTTGATGATACAACAACTTCTTTCCAGATATCTAAAGCAAAAAAACCCTAGTAATTCCTCCACTGTCCAATCTTTGTGCTGAAACACCAACATACACTTTATAGCTACCTCTGCTTTTTCTTGTTCTCTTTTTTTTTCCTTCTTTAGCACCTTGGACAAAAAACAAATGGCCTAAAAGTGATGAGCTGGGAATGGTATTTAACCAAAGAGTCATTAAACATTGGTACACTGAACAATGCTCCTTGAAACAAGGAGACGCAATTATTTTCCTCCTTCGAATAAAGTCGCGGCAGATAAAGATGAAAGGCCTACTACATTTTGAGGAAATTTATCACTACTTACTTAGTGCACAACTTAAGACATTGAAAATGGCTAGAGTCAGGAAGTTTTAAAGTCTGTGCTCTCAAAAGCAGAGACATTTAAAACTGTCTTTACATTTAGGACTAAAATTAAAGTGCACTCCATGGGCTATTGATTTATTCTGGTCAACTGCAACTTTAGAGAACACATCTCATTATAAAATGCTCATGGATGTTCTCCTGGCTCGTCGTTCATTTACAGATGATTATAGCATGGTTATTTCATACATCAGCACTTTGTAATAAATAAAAGCATTGCCCTGGAGGGCCTTCAGTTTAATCGACATTTCTTCCAGTCACTTTCTGTTTGAAGATGGTGAGACACTGCAGGAACTCCCTTAAGGACAATAGGCCTACACAGGCACCCTATCAATTTTATGAAAGCCCACACATCACTTTGTTCACATGAGGCCAAATGATGAGCTCTTCCAGAAAGAGGACTTGCAAGGCTACATTGTGTCTTATCATTTACCTATTTCTTTGAAAGCTAAGATTCACGGGGTGATTTCAAGTGCACAAATGGCTGAAAGCGAACCATCCCATTTAACAAATGTCACATCATCAGCTCATCTCTGACCTGAGCTCCCGAACTGATCAGGTTTGTGGTTTACAAGTTCTTGAGATTATTCCTCCACAAAAATGTTAAGTTTTTTCACTAATGCGCACACAGTGCAGGGCACTGCTGGAGATTAGGGAGCTCTAACACTTTTTAGCTGGTAAGGATTGCCACTGAGAGCTACCACACAGGTGCAGTGATCACTGTTCCAGTGTGTTGAGGTGCCAGGAGCCAAGCTGGCATGTGTCATCTGCCCTTAGCACAGCTGGGAAATAAGGCCCAAGGTTATAAATTGCGGTGGGGATGGACCATGTGTGCCCAGAGAAAGAGCCACCCCTGCTGACACGCTCTGTAATCCAGAGCAAGATATCTCTCCACAAAATTAGCGAAAAAGACTTGATTACCTTTTGTTAAGTGTTTTTATAGCCCTAGACAACAGGCATTACATAAATATGAAGGATTCATTCTATAATTAGCATACACACTGTCCTATAAAAGCACTTCACACCACTAAAAGAGCACACCTGGACAATTATTTTTACATCACTGCAGGGTCTTAAAATTTTATCTTGTTTAATTTTCAGTGAAAGCACTCCTCGCATACCCATTCTCTG
>JAVHNF010061551.1:27889-44232 GCA_034783455.1 Micropsitta finschii | reverse complement strand
GAAGAATGTGACACAGCCTTACCAGTGACAGCAAATATTGTCATGTCACAGCCTCCCCACAGCTCCAGAGCAGGGCCATGTGTGGGGTACTCCAGTAGCTTATGACACCAACCAAACTCCTCTCCCAGCTTTGCTACTATGGCAAAACCTAACTAGTAACGACATTCTGTGGGTGTCTGGTTTATGGACTCACTGCTGGATATTAAGGCAGAGCACCTGTAGTCCTGGCAGTCCTCTTGCCAGCAAACCTAAGCTCTGCCTGTTGAATAAGAGAGATGTGGTAGCACTCAGCTGCCCACAAGTCCCTCTGAATGTCCCTGTGAAAGCAAATCAAAACACATTAAAAAAACTGAACGTGTGGTTTATTATATTTAAGATGCTATTTGTCTATAGGGTTTAAATATGTCTGTCACATAGTTAACAGTAAATGAATGTAATTTTACATGTTCAGTATTTTGATACACAGTACAGGACTACAAGTGTGGTAAAGGTACATGGGAAATTTATATTTCCATGATGCACGTATCAAACCCTGCAGCACCACTTAAAAGCTTGGAGTAGGGCCTCAAGCTGCAGTATTACAAGCGCTACTAAATAAACCAAGAGACATACCTATATTAAACATTAGAGAAACAAACAAATGACACAAGGGTTTAATATTTAAGATTTGATACAGGATTAAAATACTAACATTTTTAATGTCCTGGTTTCAAATTAATAAATATAAAAACAATATAAAAATATACACCAGTTGATAAAAGGATGCACTGAGCAAGGTTAGAAAGCTAAATTTCACTTTCAAACGTATGCAGGTATGTCTTTAGGGAGAGGATTTCTGTGTAGCTGCGACTGGTCTTTCGGAAGAAGTCCAAGCTTGTGAGCTGTTCGATGTCACGCACACGTGCAGTGTGCATCTTAAGGAGATCTTCAACCCACTTTGATTCATCCTCCAAGCTCTGAAAGGTAAAACAAAGTTTTATCACATGCCATGTCAAAAATCAGCTCCAAAAGCAAATGCAACTTTTCTAAACATTGGGTCCATCTGAAGAATTTCTGTGCCCTATTTAAGAATGACTGAGGTAAACAAGTTCCAAGAAAACAGATTTGAAACATGCAAGATGTTTCTTATTATGTATTTTAATTATGGACCCATTTTATGATGGGATTGAAACAACGACCATAGTCATCTAGGAAAAGCTGGACCAATGCTGCAGGCATTGCAGAAGAACAGCCATATGCTTTTAGAAATCGTCCCTATGTCTTCCACAGAAGAGCTCCATATTCATCAATTGTGTATTAGTAAAGCCCAAACACCACGCTGTTTAGCTTTGAACCCTGCCTCTACACATTATTCTTATTTGACCAGCACTTCTAGCGCAATATTCTTTTAAACTTTCCACTTTAATGTTAATGTTAGGATTATGATTCGTTAAACAATTGGGACTATGGTTTCTGTTGTACCTGTAAAATCCTGTTATTGGAACACACATATTATACACGAATAGAAAAGAAGACTTTCACTAAGCATTTCCCAATGTGAAAAGGAAGGTGATGCTGCCAGAATGTGTGATTTGGGTAGGGTTGTATGGGTGTAATCTTTCTTAGGAGACTGCTCCTGCTGCATGCCTTGTGCCAGCTCCAGCTCATGTTGGAGCCATCCACCAACTTAATGTAACTCATACATCAGAAAATCAGCCCTGCAACACACTGCAGTTCCTGACTGTTTTGAGTGCATTAATAGGCCCAGTTAAAAGTCCCATGAGCCTTGCAGTCAGTCCTGAACAGCAGGGAGCAGATGTGGGAAAAGGACAGAGCAAACAGGACTTTCACCCCTTTGGCCTCTCTGGCTGGTATATCGACACCACTTCTGAGGAAGCAAGTTAGGAATGGAGGCTTGTGCCTCGGGCCATTTGGACTCCATGTGTGGTTTGGAAATCTGGCTGATAAAAATCTATTTCTGGGCTGACTCCTGAAAATGAGCCCTTTTCTGGCAGTCTCCACAAGGTCTCCCTGCAGAGTGGTCCTCTCACTGATCAAGGCTAAGCTTCAGCAATGCCACAGCCTACCCGAAGCAGTAGATGAGCCATAGACAGGGCAGTGGGTTGCCCTACAAGGGCCAGGAGGGAGAGCATGATCATTTGCACAGAGAGGACATCAAGTACTGGCTAGGTCACTGCTGGCTGCTCTAAACCAAATGGCCATGACTCAGTTAGTGCTTGTCTGGTTTGAAGCTTCTCGGTTCAGAACAGACTTTCGTCTCAACCTGAGGATTAGCAACCTGCAGCTCAAAACCAGGTCTTGGAGCATAACAAGATGCATGCAAAGTAAGAGTGAAGAGAAGGGAGAGTGCCCTGCTCACACCCAGCAGTGCTGTGCTGCAGGAATGCCACTGCCTGGCAGAATTTGGCTGCAAGAAGCCCTCTACTCAGCCTTTCTTCTAATGATCAGGTTGCTACTGTACAAACGAGCCTCAATAGCGTTATTACTGCAAATGCAATCACTGTGACATTTTGTTGTCTTCAAGCCTTCCTTCTGAGCAGGAAATCTGTGTTTTACAGAGCTCTGAGGGAAGTCCCATTGCTACGAAGCTCACTTTTTTTGAATATAAGGAGGACTCCTCTAAGTGTTTGCGAAAGGTCTGTAATATGAATAAATCACAGGACTGTGAGGTTGGATTAAACCAAGTCCAGCAAGACAGCTCCAGAAAATCAATCAACTGATCTAGATTGTAGTTTTTCCTCTCCACAACTGGCCCATGAAACCTCAGGTCCAGCAGGAAGAATTTTAAATACAGTGATCAGCTAACATGGTATTATATTACTGCAAAACAATGAATGAAGTATATATATTTAAAATTATAGTTTTCTCCATCAGTGCCAGATAGTACCACCTCAATAGCAGAGTCTTAGAAGGAAAAACCAACATTTGAAAACATGGAGATAAACATAAATAGGCAATCAATTAGGAGGCTAGCCTAAAATTCACTGGAAAAAAAGCTAGATATTCAGGACAAAAGAGTCTCTCTGGATGTCAGATTATTAGTTAGGAAAATTGAAAATGATCAGAATGTAGACAAGGTGGGTTAGGAACTCCCTTACTAAAAAGAGAACTTTAAAAGGGAAAATTGTGGCCTGGAGGAAGTTTCTAGTAGGGCTCCTTCAGCTTTGATGTTGGAAAGGGGTTTGTGCAATGTTTCCATACATGCTTTTTGTGCTAAGGTCATTGGCGTGCTAATAAAAACAAACCAAAACCCAACAATTGGGAGCTCCTGTCAACGCAATGGAAGACTATAAGGAAGTTGTGAATGCTCCATCCCTGGTAGTGTTCAAGGCCAGGCTGGACAAAGCCTTGGGTGACATGGTTTAGTGTGAGGTGTCCCTGCCCATGGCAGGGGGGTTGGAACTGGATGATCTTAAGGTCCTTTCCAACCCTAACTATTCTATGATTATCTGTCCCAGTAACAGGAAGGGGAGCTGGTAGTGTTTTCCCAGTGTTAGCAGGTAATTTATTTAATGAATAATGTGGTAGGGCAAAGGTCGGTGAGTGCTTACTTGCATATCAGCTACAGATAGGGGTGATACCTGCCTTTGCTGCTGGGATCAAACCTGGTTTCCTGCTGAGAGAAGGCTGGGGGAACAGGGGATATAGATTCATGATTTCAGTCATGATTTGTTGGTGACAGAAGTTATGTTGGTTTGGGTTGATTCCCCCCCCCCCCCCCCCTTAAATTAAAGATGAGGGAGTTGCCTGTTTCCCATCTGGTAGGCGCTTAAATTACAAAAACATTTAAGCAACCTTTGCATGTGTATGGGGGCAGGGAAGGTATTTCTGTGCTCCTGAACTTTAGACCAGCATTGAGTCAAAGACTATTTGTAACCCTTTTTGAATAGCAGCTGATCTGTTCTGGCATCAGGCTTTGGAAGCACTAGCTATCCCTCTTTCCTGTGCAGCGGCATTTGCTTTCACCAGTCCAGCCACCAAAGTAGACAGGAGGATTCCCCGACCTGCCTTACTGCTTGGCTCTGTCTGTGGTGATTTGGGATTGCGTTCAGACTGTAACATTGCTGCCTCAACCTCTAACACAGCAAAAATGGAGAATTTCTCCTATTTTCTCAGAAACTCTGTCCTGCTTATTTCTGCCGAAATGCTGTCATCTTCTGTCTGCAGTCAAAGATCTGGAGTCTCTTGGAAAAGCTCCTCCTTCCTCCTCTGTTCTCATCCCAGATTTTGTCTAGATCCTAATGGCTCTTCATTTATAACATCGAGGCCTGTACCATTTTTCTTCTCTTCCATTAGTATCACTAATATCATTGTCCTGCCTTTGTCATCTCACACCTGAGTTACTGCAGCCTTTTCTTTGGCTCTCTGTCTTCTCTCCTCATGTTCCAGTTTTAATACCATGTTTCATGATGATGGAAAGTGATCTTTTCTTCCCTTTGTGAGTTTTGTTCTTTGCTTCTTCTGCATTCCTCATGCTAGAAGCAAATCTTTCTCTGAGGAATCCAGTTCTCTATCATTAGCCTCTCTGACCTTCAGAAAGTTTGTATATATTTAAGTCTAATTTGTTCCTTTTTGGAAAACAAAACAGCTCTCTGTATTAACCTCAAAATTTGGCAATAAGTCAACAGCATGATCTCATATTTTTTGTGACTGCTTCAGGGAATATGTTTTAAATGCAGTTAAGAGATTTAGCAGAGTAGCATTTGGTATAGAACTCTTATAAAGCTTTGACGTGGCTGATTGCGAGGGACCTGCGTATTTGTCTTTTCCATCCATCAGTACTCCGGTGCCACAGTTTATCTCCCGTGCCACAGTACGTGACCTGGGACAGCATTCTGGGACCACTCGTCTGTGACTTTGCTCTTGGCAACCTCCTTTCCTTGAGAGGAAAAAGGAAACTTGAGATGTAGATGTATGCCAAATGAATTGTTTGAGAAATGGCAGCAGCCATCTCAGCAGCCTTCCTCCCACAAGATATCCACTGCTTTCCTTGGACAGATCTGGGCAGTAGCAGTCATATGGGGGCAGCCTTAACCCCCTGGGTGAGCTGGTGCCTGAGGCTGGCTGCTGTTACTTCTGGAGAAGCTCATTCAGCCCAACCTTTTGCCCTAAAAGTTCCAAAGTTTTCCTTCATGAAGGAAAAAAAAAGAAAAAACCCACCTAAATGATGGTACAGTCTCTGTATGCCCTGTGGGCTCTGTCTGGAGTAGGTGCAGTTCTTCCCCAAAGCTGCTAGTGGCATGATAGTGGAAGAGTCATACTACAATGTCTGGGCCACTCTTAACCACTGAGAAGAGCCAAGATGTGTCCATCCACCAGGCTTGGTTGCTAATATTGCAGACATCTCTTTATAGACCAGAGTGAATTATCCAATGCAAATCCCTGTGCTACTCTACCCACCTATTCTCTATTCCAAGTCACATACACCCGTAGCTCAAAGCGTAAATATTCTCTCTGGTTCCTTCTGTATCTTCCTGGATATAATATCCTGTCTTTCTCTTGGTTAATAGTTTGACTTTTGAAGCACTTCAGTCCTTGTTAGTTTGGGGAGAAAGACATCAGCAGTGATAGCTTAAGAAAATTCTATTAGGTCATTCCTTTTCAGAACATAGTACCTGTCTTCTAAGCTCTTTGCGGATGTTAGCCAAATAATCCTTTTAATAGCTTTTGTGAGTTAAAAGGGTAGGTAACTGTCATAAGGCTAAATGATTGCATAGATTAATTTACTTGTGGCCAAAAGAAATCAATTGTAATTTAAATTTTTGTCTCAGGACTGATTATGGTACCAGCCATCAACTTTCTCCTTGGGAAGCTACCATTGAAGTATCTATCTGGGATTATATGTTGGTCTGGATTAGTCACAGATTATCCAGAGTAACATGCTTGAACATTTCCATTTTTTTAACCTGTGGGTGTACACAAGCTCAGAATACTCAACTGGTTGGCCTTGTTTAGATCTATGAAGTATCTAGGAATAACTTGAGCCATTATAATCCATAGGATGTTTGTGTGTAAAAGATTATTTGCCATACTTTAAAGACAATGGGTCCATCGCAGACCATGTCAAAGCTCCCACTGAAGGCAAAGTAAAGAAAGAGGCTGAGCCTTTAACAGACCATTAAGGAGAAAAAAAAGAAAAAAAGAATAAATAGAAAGATGATATAAGAAAACTATGTGGTTTTGGGGAGCATTTGTCTTAACCATGGCTATATTTAGTGATTGGTATACATTCTGCTGCCTTTCAACAGAGGGATGCATTGGATGACTGAGAAGGATCCTGAAGGCCAAGTCTTTGGTAGTTGGTTTTGGTTTTGTTTTCTTAAACAGGAGGTTATTTGCCATTCCTCTAAGCCGGTTGTGTAATTATAAGTCAGACAACAAGAAGTCAGATAGTATTTGCCTTTCATAGAAATCTCTCAGTGTTCTCATGTCTTTTCATTGTGTCTTACAGAATGGTGAATAACACTGAAGACCCTCAAGAGGCTTTGTGACGTCCCATCCCCATGTAAAGTATGCTCAGAACTTTTCCAGTAGTGTAAGTACAAGCTAAAAACCAAAAACACCACGAAAATTAAGAGTTGCTTGGTAGTTTGGGCTTGCTTTCTTTTTCTTTTTTTTTTTTTCCCCTGTTAATTTGTCTGAAAAGAGCAGAGAAATGGTTGCAGTGATTATCAATAGTTGGCTAAATTGGAGGGTTCCACTGGTTTGGTATTTGTTAGGTATTTGAACCAGGGAACAGGAGCATTTAATTTCTCTCTTGGTCTGGCTGATGTGTTTTTTCTACTTTTCTGTCACTGAAAGAAGGGGAACATCATGCAGTTCTTAGAAATTTCACCTCGATCACAGGGAAGTTACTGTTAAAACAGAGGTCTCCGTACATCTACTGAACATAATAGAGGGATACCAGAGCTGTGCAGGAGAGTTTAGCACTCTCCTGGTGAGAGAGTGAGATGCAAATTGGTGAGATGCAATTAGTACACCATTAACGCAGTGTTACATAGCAAAGGCAGAAAACTTGGGGCACCTAACCTATCACTAGAATTGGATGTGTTGGTCCAAGTAATTACTGCTGTACTTGGAATCCAGGTATGAACTGAAGTTGTCCAAATCTCATATTCGAATTTGAGCCTGTTAATTTGTTCTTCCAAATGACTTCTGTCATAAATCTTCAATGTAATTGGTATCCATGCTGTTTCTTCAATAAGCAAGCAAATGAATTCAAAATTTGAAGCTTGTCAGGCTTAAAGGAAAGGATTGACCTGTACTGTGCTGTACATCCATCTCTCATTGGCCAGTCCTGTATCACTGTTCCCCATTCCTGTTCTAGAGGTATGACCAAATTCTCGTCCACTGGCAGTCAGATTCTTGAGATACTTTGACCTCTTGACTTCTGATTGTACATTCTGTCAGACTGAGTTGGAAAGAGAAATTCTGTCTACAGAACAGATAGCAAGAAACTGGACAACTGTGAATGAAGACAGATTTTCACAGATGAATTATTACAAGGATGATGATTATTCATCCAGCACATGGACAGTCACAGTACGAGTGACAGTGTACTCACAGACACAGTAGAGGCACTCACAGTGAAAAGTAATGACTGCCATGGGTTTTGTGTTGGAAACTAAATTACCAGTGTATTTCAAAAAGCCTTCTTGATACAACCATTAATTAGTTATTTTCTACTTCTGGTGGCTTAGTCTTCTATTCAAAACTAGTGGTTTTCTACTTTGTTGCCAGCCTGCTGAGCCACCTCCTCTGCTTTCTTTTAGCTGGAAATATGTTGGATTTCAGTATTAAAATCACCACTTGAAATTGTAAAGATCTAGTTCACAGCAGGAAAGAAGTTTGGAGGTAAGGCCACGTTGCCCTGTGCATCTTTATTACACTGGTAATTCAGAGACTGCAGTGTTCTTAGAGCTCCCCTGTACTTTGTGTGAGCACAAGGATGGCGTGTCAGCTACTACTGTGAATCAGACTTTTAACACGAATTTCCAAACTGTGAGTTATTTAGTTTTAATTTCCTGTGTTTTAGCTAGATTTCTGTCATGTTCTGCCCCTGTACATTTTCTGCCCTGTTAATCAGCTTCCACCTTCCCATCCAAGAGGCAGCAGCTTTCTCCATTTATTCCAGTATACGTGCAGCTAATACAGTCATCGAGAATGCAATAGAAGTATAGGTGGATGATATTTGACTGAGTGAATGCTGGGGTAAACCTCTTTGGAAGGGATTGAAGAGCATTAAGTTAGACTGAATGGGCAAAGATGACCCACTTAGGTATAAAATGAAGAAAACAGAGCCTTTAAAAAAAAGGAAAAAATAAAAGTAAGTTTTCACTTAAATACTGAATAAGATTAAACAGCCTTAAAACTACCATGGTTAGAGGGTAATTTGTTTATTTCTACCAAGGGGAAACATCCTCTGTCAGAACAGCAAAGTAGGCAGCTGGCTGCAGTTACCATTTCACCTGCTCATTTTTTATCCACAGTTGAATGAGAGTCAGTACTTGTGAGGAATTTGAAGCATGGTGTGAACACAAGACTCTTGATTTTGGTCTCACAAAAATCAGTCTAAAAACTAAGTCTTCCTCTAGCCACTGAAAGAACATCTCTGTTCTCCATAATTACTGATGCTTCACAGACTTATGGCAGTATTGATTAATTAGTATGTGTTAATAGTGTTAATATGGCCATCAGTATTTGTGTTGCATGTTTCAAACTATCTCTCAAAATACAGTTTCTGATAGAACTAGACAGTTTCAACATAGTCACTTAAAGTTTACCTGAGTTACCAGGCTGGTTTGTGAATCTAACTGCCAACAGTGACAGAGCTGTATTGGGAGTGAGTAAAAGCCTGCTGAGTGGAAAGAAAATCAGTGTGAGTAATGCAGATGAAAAAGGACTAGATCAAAGCCTTGTCATCATTTAGGAAAAACAACAGAAAAAAAGGAGCAAGTATATGAATGATACTGAAGTTGACACATGCTGACAAACAGACAGTGGAGTTACAGTGGCTTAGAAAGTCATTGCCTGGCTGAGCTATGTTAACTTTTGTCCAGCTTCCTTGAAATGTGACACGGAACTCATTAGTTAAACTTTGGTGAAAGAGAACTCAGCTAAATTGCTCCTTTTGTCTTCAGTGACAAGGTATCGTGTAAATAGTTGGTGTTTTAAGCTTCCTTAACTGAAACAGTATCTTGTCCTAGCCCTTACTTTTACTCAAGATAAACCAGATGAATTAATTTGATTTCACAAGCAGCTAAGCCATTCTGAAAGGGACCATGAAGCGATCTTGTTGCACATGTGCCTCTTACGCCTGCTTATGCTTTTGGCCAAGTTGGCTTGTCCTAATCTGTTGAGTTGGTAATAGCAATCATCAGAGCCTTCTCTAAGATCATCCAGCTTGCTAACCCTGGCAAATACTAGCTATGGGTGGGCTGGTGGTTTGCTTGGCTGATTTTCCTCCTGGGTTAGTGAGCTGAGCTGAACTCATCTGTTGTGATTTTCACCAAGTGCTGGAGCTATTCAGAAGGGCTGAAGAACAGGTCATAGTTTGGTTCATCATCTCACTTGCATCTTCAGGTGTTCTCCTCCTGCTCTGAGCAGAATTTGGACTTGCCCTAAGAATATAGGCTGGGTCTTCTCTGTGTCACACAAGGGGAAATTTCCCTAGTTTAATCTGGGCTGCACAAAGGGATGTTTGTTGCTGTAAGTGCTGTAGGATTTGTGTTTCTTCGTGAAATGCTTTAAAATAAAACAGAACTTTTAATATGGAAGCAAGCAGACAAACTCCCATGGTTTTGCCATTATGATATGTTCTTCAAGGCACTGCCGTTATCTATTTGGGTTTGGATTTTAGTTTTCTGAAGTAAAAATTTCTCTTTTAAGTAAGTCTGTTGGTTGTTACTGCTGGTAATAGATCCTTAGGGAGAAAGACTGCCTGAAATACTTCAGAATGTCTCTTTTCCTTTACATCTGGAAGAGGTGGGGGAAATCCTGGTGATGGCTTTGCTTGAAACTTGTCCTGCGCCTTGTCATATCTGATGCTATAGAAGGACCCTGTAGGATGGCTGTATGTGTGGTCGAAGTCTGGCCAGATGTGTGGTTTGCGTTCTTGCAGAGCACCTTTGTAACTTTGAACACGTAATTTTTGACTTGTCTGAAGGCCAGGCTTTTCCTGTGAGCAATTGGTCTCAAAAATTAGCATGCTTCTACTTCCCTGCTTTATGGGGGTATTCTGTGGAAAGATCTGCTCAAGTATTTAGATGCTCCATCTAGCTTCTCCTTATAGAGAATTCTGAGGTGCTGGGTTTTAATAAAGGAGTGATTAAATTCTGAAGTGAACTGAGGAGGCAGAAGACTGCAGTATACCTACCCTATAACTTTGACAGCTGAAAATGTGACTTGCCAGTCTGATGGCTAGGTTAGATCCATGCTTCAGTTTTATTGCTGCAATGGCTGTGTTTTCCTCATGTGGAATAACAACAGTGTTTTGGTGTGTTGGTGAGATGTATTTAGCTGTGTAACTCAAGTACGCTCAAGTCCTGCCCTGATTCTGTTACTTAGCGTATCTATCCAAAGTTTAGTCTTCAACTCCCAGATCCAAGAGCTGCTCCTTTGCTCTTATCACAGGTTTGAGCTTTGGGCCCTGGTTCAGCAGTCAGCTGCCACTACAGCTTTTTTCTCTGTTTGTTAGTCCTTCTGATCCTTAATTCTGCCCTTGAATCCAGCTTCAGAGTTTGAATTCCTGCCTCGTTGCTGTAGAATTGCGACAGTAGTAGGAAACTCAGATTTTAGAAGCAGGGGAAGGTTAGGGTTAGACAGATAAAGTGTCAGTGTGAATCAGTCTGTGCCTTGAGTAGAATTCAGAAGTATCTGGCTCCCAGCCCTGTGCTTAGTCAGAGGTCAGTCCCTTTTGTAAGACTTGGATTATGACAATAATTGGCATTTATATATACATATTTTTGCCTTGTAAGATCGATATCAAGTTCTCTCTCTCTTTCTCAAAGATGTAAAGTAGATACTATAAAGCAGAGTAAGTTACTCGCCCAAGTGGAATCAGCAGCAAAACTGCTAGGGTCTGCTTACTGCCAGTGTGCTGGCATCCAGTAAAAAGTATTTTATCAGCAGTAAAGAATGTCAAAGATCTAGTGGAAGAAAAGCTTATGTGGAAGAGGAGAATTTGGGTTTGGGGCTCTTTAACTAGCTGAGAAACTTGAAGCCTCCTGAAGAAATGATATGTTGATATTCTCCTCTCAGCTTGCCTTCTGTAATTTGTGTAGCGGTGAGTGTTTGATTACGTTGGATTTATTTTCAGAAGTTTCAGGCTGCTCTTATTAATTGTCACCATTTTGATCGAAAGTGTATGGCAGTGTTCTGCATTCATAAGACACTGTTTTGCATTCATAAACAGAACCGGTGACGTTTAACTTCAGTAGATCAGCTTGTAGACTTGATTTCACTCCTTGCTGCAGTATGAGGCTTTCGTTTCCCTTGGATGAGAGCAGTCATTACAAGCATTACATTTTGTTTGTGAATCAGGATGAATGGGAGTAGAGTCCTTTTGAAAATCAGAACTAAGAGATGCAACTGCAGGAGATGATTATGCTAACGTATGGATAAGGATGGCTCTGTGTTCGTTGACATGATGAGCACTTGAGGCCTGATTTTTTTTCTCTCTTGAAAACTGCTACAACTCCACTGAAAACACTGGAGTTGCAACTGATGAGCATAAATGTTGGCTCAGATGAGTCAGTCATATCCTTAATCCTCTGCTGCGCCCCAGAATTCATAGCATCAACTACTGTTTTGAAGGCAGCTTTGCTTAATATAGTGCAAAGCTTTGGATACTTCTGCAGTATTTAAGTTGACTGTGAGTAAAAGGAGATGCACTTGTTCAGTAAGAACAGGAAAGGCCAAAGCTTGAATTCCAGAAGACTAGTGTTATGCCCTAAAGGTCTCAGTTTGGTTCCAATCATGCCTTAGAGCTGCACTTGATGAGTCACAGTCTTTGCCTCTGAACTTGAGTGCATGGTATGCACAGTTTACTTTGTGATACACATCAACCACTCTGCTTGTGGAACAGCTGTAGTTTAGCATGAAGATCTCTTTCTTGAGCATTTTGTTAAGAACTAGCTGCATCCTTTGGGATGGTAATGGTGGGAGAAGTGTAGGAAAGGAAGGAGTGAATGAAACTTTACTTGGGTCCTTGGAGCTCATGAAAATGCGTGGAGAGATAAACAAGCTTGCATAATATAAAGCACAGGTGGGTTGTGTAAGACTTTCATCCCCCAAAAACAGATCAGGTAGAGAAGTCAAAATGATGTAAAGTGGTTGGCTTTCACACAAGGGAAACTCTAGGAAAGCAACTATGATGTGTGAACTAACTACACACGCACAGATTGTAGCATGAAAATGAAGACGGATATAGCATATGCTGTATAATCAATGATCTGCTTACAGCCATTAATATCCATCAAACGAACAGAGTACTTCTGCAGAACTTCTCAGTGGTACTCCACCAAAAAATACCAGTACCAACCACCTCATGTTGATATTTTTGTGCATCCTTTTTGTTTGAATGATAGCATTTTTTTCCAACCTATGCATTGTGATCATGGAGAAGCTCGATAAGATAAAGAGGGTTCAAATGGGCAGGGGGGTTGGAACTAGATGATCTTAAGGTCCTTTACAACCCTAACTATTCTATGATTCTATGATTCTATGGTTAAAATAATAACAGACTGGGCAGCTGGAAGTGAAATTTCTTTGTAGTCACTTGTTCTGGTAGAAAGCATCCGGAGCTGTAGTTCATGTGAATTAGGTTGCTGGGTATTGGGCTGGTTGATAAGCAAGTTACGTTCCCTTTGGAAATAGCAGTGCCATCTTTAATATCCATTTTTGCTTGCTGTCTAGATCAGAGACCTCATGTAGAAAGGAAACATAGCAGCCCAGTCGTACTGACCAAGGGTGCTTGCAGACCAGTGTGTGGTCTGTGGCCTGGGCATGCAAAGCCACCACAGCTGGAAGACATCCATTTCCATAGTCGTTCAGATAGCGGTGCTCACTAGTACTGTATGCACATACACACAGGAAAACAACAGGCAGGCAAAGGAGTTCAAGCTGTGAGAAAAACTGAGATGGATAAAACACTTGTTCAGTTAACTGGTTGTAGAAAGTAATTTTTGTGCTGTGTTTTGGGATAACCTTCTTCAGCTGAAAAGCTACATCTTTACCTTGTAATTTTGCTCTTCCATTTAAAGGACAAAACTGATACCAAGAAAGTATATGTTATGTTGTAAAAAATGATGGTGCTATCAAAGAGAAGATTACAACTTCTGAAGATCCTGCTGTCAGGACAGTGTAGTGCTGTTAGTGTCCAACCCTGGACCAGCAGTACATGCCATATGTCAAAGGAGGGCAGAAGCTGACATCTCCTCCCATCCTGTTTGCTACAGTTAATGTGACTTTATCAGATTCATTCTTAAACCAATTACCAGGATCCTGTTCAGAACACTTTGGCTGTAGCCCACATCCATATTATGCAGATTATATCAAATATAGGTCTTTTATCAAAAAGTGCAACTGGTTGCAGAGTTTATTAGATAAAACAGTGAATTTTAATGGATATTTGGAGAAGCAGAAGAGGATCTCTTCAGTGATGCTAGAGTACTTCCTACTCTTGTGCAGTGAGTAAGAGTGGAAAAAATGATTTCTTGTGATCATTAAAGAGTCCAGAGCCATTTTCTGAAGCGTTAGAGGTGTTAAGGCTGGTGTCTGGCCTTATTCCCAAATAGGTAATTGAAATGCTTTGAACTTCTACAAGTTCAATTGGACATGGACTTAGCTCCTAGCTGTTTTTATGAGGTTATTCTGCTGTGTTCCAGCACCTAGAAAGTTAGTGTCAGGTAGATGATTTTTGTATCTGTAGGGGCTTGGGTTGTGATAGTAGGTGAGAAAACCTTGCTTTCTTTTTCCTTGCTTTTCTTTGCGAGATGCAGGGAAATAAGGGAAGAGAACACTCCTGTTAACTTGCTACATACCCCCACTCAAGATCAGTACTTTCAAAAGTGGGGAGGGATCCTCATATCTAAAGGGTGAAATTCATACAAAAAAGAGACTAAGTGGTATGACAAGGAAAACAACGGTATTGAGAGCAGTTATGCCCCTAAGCAGCTTTGACTCCAGAAAGTGGTGTCAGAAGTGGAAAAGAGCAATGCTACATCCAGCTGATTGAAGCCTGCTTGTTATTTTATATCTATGGATTTGGGGGGTGTGAAATAAGTTCTTTCTTATCTAGCTCCTCATTGTTCTCCCTTCAGCGTGATATTTAGGTACCTCAGGTTCCCTTTGGATGAGCCAAAAAACATGAAGTTCTAATGGTTTATCCGGTACCAAGAGACAGGAATTGGAATCTGTCTTACTTGAGGTGTGTCTGCCAACTTAATGTAAAAAATGTAAATGAATTTGATATTTCAGTCTGCTTTTTTTTCTGTCTAAAGAAACAGTTCACTTTAAGGGCCAGATTCAGTTGTTAAAATGTTGGTCAATTATGGATTTGAGCTTAATTAGTACTTTCTAGAGGTCTCGCTTTCAAAATTTCAGGGAGAAAGATGCATGACAATTCTCCCTTGGTTGTGCTTTCTATTTTGGTTATCTCCCCAAGGAAATCTGACAGTAACTGGTGAGAGTTTTGCTAACTGATAAGGAGATGAAGCATGTGATTATAAGCTAAGATCTGCAACTGTTGAGGATGTTTTACTACTGTGGCAGCGAAGTTTGCCAGTTTGACTACGGCAAAGCAGTTGGTCCACAGTCTTTGTTCTCAGGAAAAGTATTTGCTATCTTTATTTTCTCCTGCACGCCCCCAGTCATTCTGCTTGCCTCTATCTTATTTTACTTCTTGTTACTTTTGCAGTTGATTTTATTTCATAAGGAAGAAGAGGGGGGAAGCAAATCAAATTACAGCTAGCCAGAGGAGTTCAGGAGGATAAGAGGCTCTTACAGCAATATGGGGGGGATGAAGTAGTGGAGAATATCCACTAATTAACGAGGTGAATGAAATTACAGTGATTTTTAAATGGCTGATTTACTTAACTGCTTTGTAAATTGATCTTTAAATAGGGTAAGTTTATTCAAATATTTTAAAAAGGGAAAATAACTGCAGCCCTGCGAGAATCAAGGTTCTAAATAATGTTACTGTAGTTATTCATTAAAAAGGAGTAGATAGTTGGCAATGTTGGAACATGTTCAATAATACCACATTTTGCAATATTTGTTTTGGGTTTTTAATGGAAAATTCCCAGTTCCTGCAGTTCTCAATATATAAAATTTAGAAGCATTGTTTCTAGATCTCATGGTTGTATAGAAAAGTACCTGAAAATGTGAATGAGAGTTCAAAATCAAGAAGACCAAAGAAAAATATGTCAGATGTAATATATGTTGTGTTTGTAAGTATAAGCAAGGCAGTTTTTATTGTATATGACATTAGTTAGACCAGCAGTGAGATACCAGATCTGATTTTGGTGTTCTTACCTTTTTAAGCATTGGAAAAATTATGCAGAAGTTTTCTAAAAAGGTTGGGGGGCTAGAAGAATATTTTGCATGGTCAAATTGACAGACCACTGAGCTTTGTTTGGTTTGCTTTGTTTTTTCAAATTGCTACATTTTTCCAGTGATTGTGTTAACATAGTGTGATGGATTTAATTTAACAGTAGGTTCACTACTCTTATATTACTTTCTGCAGCCTCTTAGGAGCAGTCCACAGATTAAGAGGATGCAGCGGAACGTAAATTAGAAGTCATTGAATATCTCATCCTTATAGCAGAGGATGGCCTTGTCCAGCAGCCCTTGCATCCCTGTGCAATCACAATTACTGCACATGCACAGCACATCCCTGGTACATTGAAGTGAGACAAGTTGGAGGCCAGACCACTTTCCCCACATACAGCAACCTACATAGGTCATAGAATCATAGAATGGTTAGGGTTGGAAAGGACCTTAAGATCACCCAGTTCCAACCATCCTGCCATGGGCAGGAGTGCCTCACACTAGACCATGTCGCCCACGGCTCTATCCAGCCTGGCCTTGAACACTGTCAGGGATGGAGCATTTACCACTTCTCTGGGCAACCTGTGCCAGTGCCTCACCACCCTCAAAGTAAAGAATTTCTTCCTTATGTCTAACTTGAACTTCCCCTGTTTAAAGTCTGAACCCATTACCCCTTGTCCTATCACTACAGTTTCTGATGAAGAGTCCCTCTCTGGTATCCTTGTAGGCCCCCTTCAGATACTGGAAGGCTGCTATGAGGTCTCCACGCAGCCTTCTCTTCTCCAGGCTGAACA
>JAVHNF010061547.1:29284-32642 GCA_034783455.1 Micropsitta finschii | reverse complement strand
GACTTTCATGTCACTATTTGCTTTCCCACCTAAAACACCAAATGAATAGAAACTCTCTCAGAAGTCTATTAGGTGTAATCCACTAAGCAAATATGGCAAATGGAAAGGAGCACTGGGCTCAAAAATCTGGCCGTGTCTGAGATACAGGAAAAGAAACCACCTTTACAGTACGTCCCTGAATGCCTGTTTCAACAGACCAGTGTCACAGGTTTGGCAAATCGCTGGTTACAAAACAGGAGCGCACAAGGGGGCAAAATGTAAATACTAGCTGGGGAAGTGGTATTGTTTTATACTGGGGGTAGCCCTTTGCTCGGTAGTCTACTTACTTTTTTAGGTCAGCTAGAATTAGGGAATTTTCATTGCTAGGCAGCTCAGAACACCTATGAAGCACTTCTGGGTGTTCAGACCTGAAGCATGCGCTGTCTGAAGGGAAGATTCATTGCCCCGTGTTACACAGCCTGCCAGGCCTTCCCTTCACCCTGACAGCACAAGGGCTTGGGCAACAGGAAAGCACCTTTACTTCGTGCAGAAACATATTACATGACCAGAACACAGTAATTAGCACATTTGTAAAGCTTCAGGGGTAGGAACAATTTAATAGCTTTCTGAAGCAGACTAATTTTCTGCAGCTTTTTATCTCTTGTTTTCTTTTTTTTTTTCTTTTAATCATTTTGCTTTTCATGCATGGACAAGTTCTTCTTTGCTACAGGTATTTTCTGAGTCTGCCTCACAGGATTATTAGGTGTAGCGAAACAGATCACTTTAAACGATCACTTTAAATCACAGAGAAACGATCACTTTAAAACAGTGCCAGAGAAATGAAAGAGTGCTATACAAGTGCAAACTATCATTACTAATCTCTGTTTTAAAAGTGAGTATCATTTGCATAGATAAATGTATTGCTGGTTTACAAAATTCTGCACATTTACTGACCAACGCTGCTAAGCAGAGGACCAGTTTGTTTATGTTTGTGGCTTTTCACAAGCTTGAAAATTCAGCTCTGCGAACGGCAAATGCCACTGTCAGATGCTTCATGCTGAGGCAAAACCCAGGCCAGAACAGAAGTATTTCTGCTATCAGTGTCTTCTCGCCCTAAAACTGTCACTGATAAGGAAGTAGGTTGAGACCCTGCAACTCCCAGGTAAGGCTGTAGACATCATATAATTCGTATTTTAATATCTCTTATTTTCAGTACTAATTCTCCATGACTCATGAGAGCTATAGTTTAAAACTCCAGCTAACAAAGCCTTTTGTAGTGTTATTACCAAATAACCTTAGACTTTAGGAATCACTCAAGTGTTATTTAATATCTAAACTATTGGATCAACCCGTTTTGGTATGAAAACATACTGTGGCATATATTTACTCAGTGATTCATATGGCTCATGCAAAAAAAATACAAAAATCACAGTGGTGATCAGGCGGTGATTCCCCTTTGGCAAACCAGTGCTTTAAAGGAAGTTTAAACACAGAATAAGAAGTTGCTGGGGAAAGGTTAAAAGACAGGTTGTTCTAATACCTTTTTAAATGACTCTAAGACAGCAGGACTCAGTGTAAACCGAAACAAATATATTAAATACGTGTGATGGAAACCGGTATCACATTAAATGGGAGACTTTTGTGACTAATTGAAATAAAGTAAACATTACTGTTTATCTGGAAGCTGGGGGAGTGGGGGGAGAGGGACGAACATTTGAGCAGATTCCTACATCAAAAATGTGTTTTGTACAGAAACTATACTGCAAATTATAGTTATTTGCTTTCAGTTGTTTCTAGCTGTTATTTGGTTTTGTACTTTTCATGTGTCAGTATTTTTTTCATTTCACTTCTTTATTCCCTACTACAAGTAAGTCTCTTTAGAGCAATAAGATCTTTAAAATCCCTTTAGTGTTTAGAAATGTCAACAATTCAGTAGGCTATACTTGATGAATAGGCCAGATAGAAAAACCTGCCTCAAGTTTTTATCTCAAGAGAAGTAAGGTGCTTTCAAGAGCACTTGATTTGAGATTTAGAAGCCTGCTGCTATTCAGCCAGGCACTCTTGAGAGCTGTTAAGTCCTGACCCATAACATGAAAACAGGTTGGAGGGAGGGAAGAAACACTGGTAGCAAATACATTTTGTACTCCTTGTGTAATTTCTTCTAAATACCATTTTTAAATATTTCTTCCTATAACAAGTAAAAACCTAAGAGAGCAGGCAATCTTATCAGATGATCTTATTTGAATATTTTGAATGTAGCTGGAACTTGCCAGGGGAAACAGCTACAGCACTGGAAAAAGACAAGGCTCCAAAGGAAAAAAATATCTAAATGGTTCTTTCCATTTGTAACAGGTGGCACTAACATATTAAAGCTTCCTATTTTTGACAAAAGACACAGAAAACAAAGATGTTTTAACTTCAAAACATGCAGTGGAAGAATATGAAATGGTTTGGTTTGCTATAATTATATATATAAATTTAAATCCTTCCATGGTATACAACCAACCTGAATACTAGACCACAATGAGTTCATTAAACATCATAAAATGATCAATTTAAGATATCTGCACACCAATAATAATATCAGATGAAAAATAAACCAAACTGTAAGTCAATCCTTTTATAGGAACAGCTGTTCTTCCCAGTTTATTGTGCTTGTGCACATGCTCTCTAACTCGACAGTACTTTGGTTGGGTAACCAGTTGCTTGAATAAGAACTTAGTTAATAACCTAACAGCAACTGACCACATTATTTGGGCAAATGTCTCATCAGTATCTTCTGCCCTACTTTCAGCATCTCTGAGTTTTGTAGAGATATAAAAGGCAAAACTAGGTCATTCCTGGGTTGAACAAAAGAATTTTTGTAGTAGTATAAATTACTGACCTTTCTAATAAGCCTGGCATTCCCAGCAAACCAGGTCATCCAATCCAACTCAACTAATTAATGGTATCCTCCAATAACTAACAATAATTGAGGTACACAAGCCAGTGAATTCAGGAGAAATGCTTCTCTTGCTTTTCTAAAGCTTTTACACTTAAGAAACACTATTTCCTAAATCAGAACAAAATCTGGAGATTGTGTTTGGTTACTAATTAGCACACAGTCATTACTATTACAGTAGCTATTTCATACTAATTGACAAGCATCTCTATACCTGAGACAGTCTGGTATCCTGTATGTTCCTTTTCACCTGAGAACATTCACCCATTAAATCATCATCATCAGAAGCTCACTAGATGTCACAGATTTATCAATCCTTGTAACACAATGATCAGGATGATAAGATTTTTTGAAATGAAATATACAGTGGACATACAAACATAGAAAATAACTTACTGAACCATACCACTGGTGATTTTCATGGCCACAAGAATAACA
>JAVHNF010061547.1:21784-24284 GCA_034783455.1 Micropsitta finschii | reverse complement strand
TCTCTGAACCAGCCCCATCCAAGGAAGAGACTACTTTGAAATATTTGAAGGTCAGGTTCATGAACTTCCTGTCAGCTCTTGCTTCTCTTCTGCACTTCTGGTGGGTTTTCCATCGGAAGGGAAAATCTAGTACCAAACTGGATTAACGCATAAGTGGTGAGACTCTACTGATAAGCAGTATATTCAAGCATTATTTTGTTGGGTCAAACAGTTACAGAATAGCCTAGATAAAACAGTCTCAAGCTCTGGGGAAATGATGATAAATAAAGAACAACAGTCAATGCTGCCAGCTTGGAAAAAAAGAAACAGAAATTAGCTACAAACTCACTGGGCAACAAAATCCAACAGGAAAAATTGGGTTGCAAGACACATTGAGAACCTGATCTTTTTTCATCTTAAGAAACACAAGTACTTTGCTACACATACAATAATATATATATCTGAATACAGTGGAACAGTACATGCTGTTAAAATGGTGAGAATGACAGTTTTGGATTAGTTCACTTTACAGATAAATTCTACACCACAATAGGCTTAATGTGGATATGGCAATGGTGATTGAGGATAAATTAGGTAGAGGATTTAGTGTAGCAGCAATAAAAATCTCTTGCAATAGAAAGAATTTGAGGTAAAAAACTTGCCAGATTTGATTTAACATTTCTTTATCCTTGCCAAAGATGCTGTTTACTAGACAAGGAAATACTTGTATAAAATGAACAGCATAACACTTATATTTGGATCCCTTATAGATAGCTTCAGCTGACATTTAGGCATCAAGTAAAACAGGTCAGACAGATGTGGTGGTGTACCATGGCAAGGGAATATTTAAATGGTAAATGCAGAAATGTCTCTCATTGGTAGAAGAACAAGGATGTGGAAAAATATGGGCAGGATATTAACTAATTCAGCTAGAATTGCCAGCATTGTGGGGAAAATTGCATGAGTCTTTTTAAAAGAGCTTATTGATAGGAAAGTAGGTGTATTGCCCTTCTGAGTTTTCTGTAACATGAGTGGAACTGATTGTTACCAAGAAAATACCCTTTTGTCAGATCTTCTGATCCATACTTAGCAAAGGGCAGGGAAGGCCAGAGAAATAACTTGGTGTTACTTATCAGATGGTTAATCCCATGTTCATTTGTGGGATAATGTGTTTTCTATGAGGAATTTGGCTGCCAATTTCACTAGAAGCAAAAAACTAGATTTTATTATGGCAACAGAAATCTAGGATAGGCTTGAAACAGTCTCCTGAACTATGTCCAGATTTCAGCTGCAAGAATAAATGCAGGAAAGGATTTTTTTCATGTGCAACTAACAACTAAAGTGTCTTTTTGCTTGATTTCTGGTGCACAATATTTCTCATGTTTTCTTCAGAGATGAAAAAGAAATCAACCTTTTGCGCTTAGCTTCCACAAGAAACACTTCACTGCTACTAGCCTAACTCTCAGTTTTTTATGATTTTCTGTTTCTCCTTATTCTTCAGGACAGTTTTTTAGCTCTATGTTAATATTTCCACTGAGAACATTGATGATGTTCCATTCTTTTCACTGTAATGCTAAATTTTGCATGCAATAATTTCATTCTAACACATCCCCATTCACTAGCTGCTTCTTACTCCTCCAAAATCCACCTTATAAATGTATTGCTATTTTATCCCACTTGATGCTACACCCTCCTTAAAATATCCTTCAAGCCACAGAAGGAAAATAGCCAACTATTGCTTTGTGTCCTCTTCTATTCCCCAGCTTCTGCATGGGGGTGTTTAATGAGGAGAAGAGGATGAAGTAGCTGCCATGTCCACTATCGGGGGAAAGAAAAAGGTCACACCAGTGAAGGATGCATGTGTTTCCTGAGTTCTAAATCCTAACAGGCAGAGCAACTCCATAAATGATGGAGAGTTTTGAGCAATTTCAGCCTTGCCTCTTCCTTCTCTGCTACCTTTCTACCCTCTTCCAGGGCCAGTAACAGCCACCAGTACTGGTGAGAAGAGTAAATGAATAGCTAGTCGCATATAGCTATGGCTATGGCAATGGTCTCTTCCAGAACAGGTGGACTTGATGCAGTCAGGAGATGTTTTATAGTTTCAGCCCCTGATGACTTTGAGCACTGCTGCCCTTGGCTTTAGACAGTGCTAGCTAATCAGATGAATGTCTTCTAGCACTTGTCAAAGCTGAGTGTACCTTGCCCCCAGATCAGTCTTGCTTCTTGTGAATATCACTACAAGGTGTCTTACAACACATGTAGCCACCTCCTGAAGTCACAAGCCTGGTTACCTTAAGAAGACTATGGCAAAACAGGCAGAAAATCCCCACCAGAGATTAGCACTTCAAAAGTGCATTTGCAACAGGTACAATACATTGCATGCAAAGCCTGTGAGGCAAAGTAACTCCTGTGTAAAATCCAAAAAAGCAAAACCACAACTATACGTTATCACTGGAAAACCAAAAAACACAATGACAATGTATTCCAACATTCAATACAACTGCCATAGCACGTGTCTTTA
>JAVHNF010061543.1:34158-52839 GCA_034783455.1 Micropsitta finschii | reverse complement strand
AGGCTGAACAGCCCCAACTTTCTCAGCCTATCTTCATACAGGAGGTGCTCCAGTCCCCTGATCATCCTCGTGGCCCTTCTCTGCACTTGTTCCAACAGCTCCATGTCATTCTTATGATGGGGAAACCAGAACTATATGCAGTAATAAATATTTAGTCTTGCCCACATGGAGGAGGAGAGGATGTGGGGGAATGGTGGAGTAGGAGGAAAAGAAGCAGTCTTGTAAGTGATGGGTGGTCTTTTTGGCCAAGTGGGAAAACCTCAGTGCTTTTGGCAGGCTGAAGAGCAGGAGAGATTTGGGTGACTTGTGACAGCCAAGTTGGGGATCAGTGTAGGTGAGTTGGTTTTCGAACTTCTTTCTTGTGACCCTGTTAACACTGATGGCCACAACTGCCCTAGGAGGGTATTTCTGCTGGGAGTTTGCCCAGAGCTGGGCAGATGTACTGACCCCTCTGGGCCTGTTATTCCCCTGCCCTGGTCTTTTGGGAGCTCTTGCACTGTTGGGCAGGGGTGTCTTGAGGTAAGGTGAAAAACCAGGTTGGGGATGAGAACCATCTTCTTGCAGGAGCTACAGTCGTCTCAGTACTTTTATGCTTCCATCAAAGCTCTAATGGATGATGGAAGTGGGCTGTATCTGTACAATGACTGAAGGCTATTGCCTACTGTAGCTGTGATCCCATTTCTCCATGATGTCTTGTGTCTGGCATCTTTGCCAAGCAAAATGGCACTGTTGCATGATCACTTAGCTGCCCATTGCTCCACATCTAGGTGGACTATGTCCCTCACTGGTAATCTCTGCTTAACAAAGACCCTGTGTGCATCCTAGCCCAGTATTGACCTGGCTACTCAAGGAAAAGTCAGGAAATCCAGTGTGTCTTGGGTTAGTCTGGTTTTTTTAAGCTGCATTTTACATTCCACCTGGATTTTATAGCAGGCAATTTCAGCGAGAGGCACAGGGAACCAGGAGACTTGGCGTGTCTTTACTTGAGGAAAAACTGTCTTTCACACTGCTTCACAAGTCTGCTGGCTCCATGTCTGGAGTTTCCTTGCTTTTTTCAGGATCTTTGCTCCTGGCCGCTCGCACGGAATGCAGCAGAGGAGGGTGCGAGGCCAAGCAACATGGGCAACGTGGTGTTTGCTTGGAACAGTGGGGTGGCAGCTTGGATGAGTGGCTCATACGTATGGGTTGGATTTACATGCGTTTGGGAAACCACAACTATTTGACTTCTACCAGACTACAGCTTTGCCAGGCTAATCCCATTTTAACGCTCAAAGTCTTAGTTTCTAAGATTGGGGCAAATCCTTCTGAAGGAAGAAGAGGAGTAAGCAAGTACAACTGTCTTTTGGAACAGGAATTAAGAAGATAAAATGCAATGAAGTGCCGACCTAGGCTGGTCTAATGACCAAACTGTACTTAGGGGACGTGGGCCATGAAGCTGATACTGGACTGCGGACACGCTTGGACAGGTAAAATACCTTACTTCCTCTCTATGTCAGTGAATATGTGTTCTCTTCCTGGCTTAAGGCCTGAAGGTCTGGCAGCTGATGACTAGTGACTGAGGCTACAATGCATGTAATCCCAGAGGGCTGCATCCATTGCTCTGAGCCACCAGGACTTAATTCCTGGTCACTGGCAGTGTGCTGGAGGGAAGGGCTGGGAGGGTTTCCGGGCTGCAGCTCTGCCATCCAGGCTGGATCTCAGCCCTGCCGCCCTGTCTGCCAGGGGAGGTAGGCTGGGGACACATCCTCCTGCTCCCATCAAGGTGATTTCTTGCCGGTCTTTTAATTATTGGTGTTGGCGGATGTAAATTACTGCTTGTCCTGGTTTCTTAATGCTTTTTTGTTGGGGTTTAGAGCTGTAACCTGAGTGACAGTGTGGTGCTTTATTACTTTTTATGATTAATTATTCCTTAAGGATTGATGAGGTTGCACTGCGAGCACTATCGGCTCTGTGCAGTCGTGTCCCCCACACCACCGCCACTTCGTGGGCAGCGAGGCCGGGACTCGAACCGGCGTCCTTCCCTCCCGGCGGGCTGCGGCGGGTGACCAGCAGAGGGCGCCGAGCCCCCAGGCACGGCGGGGCCGGGACGGGCTGTGGCGGGTAGGGCCGGGACGCGGGGTCCGCGCCTAGGAGGGGGCCACAGCGAGGCGGCGGCCCGGCCCTGCCCCGCCACCGTGAGGCCCAGCCGGGGACACCGTCCCTCCCCTGTCCCCTTCCTTAGCCGCGTTCCGCAGAGAAGCGGAGGGAATAAACCCACATAAAATCCGCGTTATAACCAGACCAACCAGTCTTCACCCCGTGGAAGCTTCACCCGCTGTGAGGACCGCTGGGCTTCGCGGCTGCAGGGCTGGCGGTGTGTAAACCCGACCCTGGCTGCCGTTAAAGTACAAGAGCACGCAGTAAGCACTCAGCGATTATATATATTTGTTGGACCAGGTTTTTGGCACGTCGGGGTGCTTTAAACTTGAGCGGATTCATGTACAAATCAATTCGGAATTGGGAAACCATCACTTCCCTTATGTATACATCTCTCCTGCGTTACCAGTTTTCCAGCTGGGAAGGCTGGCAGGCAGACGGCTTCAGAGGCAGCTGCCAATGCTGATTCATGACCCAACCCACAAAGGATATTAATATGGTACCGTAAGAACATTTTCCCCTCAAAGACAATGAATGTGTAATTTCTGTGATGCAAGTGGAGGTCAGTCTGCTGCTGCTCTCTTGCCAGTAAGTTATACAAAAAGTTTATAAGCATACTTGTTGGACAGAGCCAAAAAACTTAGGATCCCTTTCCAAGCCAGGTTTTTACCCCATTTGGTTTACTGCGAGCCCGTGGGTTTTGGCCAGCTACAGTCATACTATAAATTAATTTTATTCTGCAACTTTAGAAGGCACTGTAAGGTTTTAAGAATATTTTTTCCAGTTGTCACGTTTCTAAATACGCTCTTTTTTCGCCATATCCCGTGCCAAAAAGCACAGCTTAGGAATGTAGTAGGAACATAGGAATTGCCACAACAGTCCGTCTTGTCAGTATCCTGTCTCCATCGGCTGCTGGTGCCAGATGCAAATTCTTGAAGTAACTACGTAAAAGAAGTTCTCCTACAAAAAAAGAGTGCTGAGGCGTGGCAGGAGAGAAGGAAAATCAGAGCGGCCGGGAAGGAGAGACTGGGCAAAAAGCCTTTTAATTTGTTGTATTTATTTATTCCAGCTACTCACAGATTTGTTTTATTAGAACTTAAGGCTGATTTTCATTTTCTTTCTCTTGCTGAGTAGCCCTCAACTGTGCCGCATACCAGAAGCAGCAAAAACAGAGAAGGGAGCTTCTCGCTTTCTGTTTCGGGAGGGGACGCAAAAGGGCTTTAAAAGGTGAAAATGATTTGCTGAAGATCATGGGAAGATTGCAGCAGATCATTTAGTAAAGGCAAACAGTGAGGATGCCGTGTGGAGCACAGTGTCAGAAAGCAGTATGTGCTGAATATCCTTGCAGCAAGTTCATCTAGCCTGTCTAATGGCTAGTTATTGTTTGAAATGCTCGCATGAAAGCACGGCACCGTGTGAGCGCTAGGAAATTCAATGGTACAAGGGAGTTATTTAGCTTATGCCCTTGAGATTAATCACAGGCTCGGTAACTTAACCCTGGAGCGATATCTTTCTGCTGTAGTGTGACTTGCTCAGGCAACAGCTGAGCTGCCAAGGGCTGGGCAGTTATCAAAAATCACGATGTCAAACATTTGGATGTCAAACTATTTGGATGTTGAGTGGAATCCCCAGTTCATGACATGCAGCTTTGCAGGCGGCGGAGCAGCAGTCCTCCCTCGCTGCACTGCTTAATCCGCTGAAAAGCTGCATTCGTTATCGCCCTTGGGAGCCTGTCTTGGTTCAGTGACGACGAGGCACAACAGGGAGAAAGCTGGAGCAGGTACAGATCTCAGGGGCACCCCTGCAAGTTGTGAACGTTGCCACTGATGTCTGTGGAATTATTTTCCATGCTGCAAATTAGAGTGAAATATACTCCAGGTGTTCGATGTTCAGGACTGTGATCCGGTGTTTTAGTGGGTTCATTAGCTGGCCAAAGGGGACTCACACTAGCTGCATTTCCCGATGCTTTCGTGTGCAGGAAGCTCACTGGAGAGTTAAGAGGAGCATATTCACTGTGAAAGCATACAGAAAATGCAGTGGATTAGAAGAGGCTTGTGTATAGAAGTTACTAGCCTTATGATGGATCATATTCATACAGAATTGTGGGGATCAACATATTCCTCACTGAAGAATCTTTCCATCCTTCCCTATAAGTGTATTGGATGAAGGCCATCATTAATTCAAATGAATGTCTTGTGCGTATGTCTGAAGCTTATCCAACACGGACCTCATTCACTGGCAATGAAAATAAATGCTTTATTCTTCTGTTTATTGCTGCTCTCTGTGGCATGGGCCACCTGCATACATGGGGAGATTTTTTCCATACACAGGTCCCCCCCAAAATGTCGCCCTAAATGATCGAAGGGAGAGGAAAAAGAAAGACATTTCACATACATAAAATATGTAATTAAAATGATGAATTATTGTAAGATAGAATATTAGCCTTTTGACATTTTAATCTGAGCAGGAGAGAGTGAGAGAGTGCATTCGGAGCCGCTCAATTAAATTTAGAATTTTTTCCCCTCCATTGTTATGAATAAATAGAAAGATTCTGTAGCAGTCTGTGGAATTATTAATTGCAAGTACTGTAGAAGGTGCATGCACCGTATCATGAAATGGAGTATCATTGTTAGTGACTATATTTCTTGGTAATTAAGGCCCAGACTAATGATGCAAGTTTTCTTCAGCATGATTTTCATCTGATTATGAGGCTGCTTCATTAAGAGCACTCAGACTAACGAGCTGTAGCTGTAATAAAGTAATTTTCTGTCTTGTGCTTTGATTGATAAAGAGTTTCTATAGCTAAAAGGAATTGAAAATATAATTATAATTAGAAATGGTTGAATAAAGTTATTACAGGATTGCTGAAGGGTAGTGCAATTGACACCATAATGTTTTTTGGAAGTATGCATCTTAAAATTGGACTTTATAAAAGGAAGGGAATGGGGGGGGTTGGGGGAGCAACCCGCCACCCCAAACCCTCTGTGTTAATAAATGGGCAGAGTGTTGCTGCTTCCATAAAATGAACTGTTAGATTAAAGTAAAATGAGGTTTTCCACATTGTTCAGAACAAGAAAAACATATGCAAGAAGAATGCTGTTGCCTTTCTTCCCAGCATTCCTCTTAAGTGAAGTAAAGCTTATGAAAGTGCTTTTTACTCCATTTATAAAAATTTTCATGCTGCCATATGTTGCAAAAAAGATCTTTTTGATTAAGCTGATGTGGTTTGAAGCAAACACTATAATTTTGGAGTTTTCCTTTAAAAATGTGCAAAGAGTTACGCGAGTCTTTTCTGTATATTTGCATATGTTAGCTAGTGGTCTTTAAATACAGTTTAAGAACAGAGAGGTTTTCCTGTCTCTTTCTTTCTGTCTTTTTATAATCTCCTTGCGTTGGCCAATATCAAAATATAAGTGGGTCACATACAAGGGCTCTCTTTTTTTTCTCAAGGGGAAGCAAATCAACTTTTTATCCCAGAAACCTTATTCTTTTTTATGATGTTCATATTCTAAACAGTGCAAACTCTGTTAGAGCAATCCTTTGTGCTGGTGTCATAGGATATATATGCTGTATTGATATAAAAATCTATAATAAGGGCTTTATTTAGAATTAGCTGATGCACTTTAGTAGTCAGAAGTTGTTTGACTTATTTAATTTGGAGGCTTTTCGTATCGCTGCATCTCCCTCTTTGGAAGTCATGCATATATTTTAAAGCTACAGTTATGCACATTTGGTTATGTAAATCTGTCCTATGCAGACTCAAAGGAACTTTATTGTATTGGATTGAGCCAAACAGTAGATCATCTAGATGTATATTTATGCTAATTAACTTAAAGCCAGCATTTTGCATTGATTGCTTGGTCCTAATGCTTTTTTTGGGAGATTTTTAGAATTTTTGAAAATCATTCTTAACACATTATCCGGTGATAAAAGTGTGTTATTGGAATACCATTAGCAGGAATAAAAAAAAGAGCAGAATTTTATTGGTTGTTCATTGAAAATGTTAGCTGTGATTAGTTACATAATCCTACATTAACCTGTAAATTAAAATTCCTTGGTGCAATTTGATGGCTGATTTAATTTTGTCTTTCTTTGTTTGCCGCAGGCTAATTCCATTATGAATTCTTTATACAGCCTTTTCCCTCAATGATTAGCAGCTTCTACTCAAGTTCTGATTACTATTGTACACTTAGCACTACATAAAGCTGGGGATTAATATTCCCCTGAAGAATTGTTGCTATGGATCTGCTCTATTCCTTCTAAGAGATGTTTCTGCAGCTTCAATTGTCCATAAATTATGATCTCTAGTGAATTATCAGTGGGAGTGAACTAAGCTTAACAAGCTGAAGAGAGCACTCTAGTTCTGAAAGAAAAAGGGAGAGAGAGATAAAAAGATTCTCAATTATTAATTGCAAGGTTTCCATAATACAGAAGTGGTGATATTTTCCCTATCTTCATTCCTGTGAGCATGTAAGAAATCAGGGTGAGTCAGAAACACTGAAGTCCTAGCCCCCTCCAGCACTTGGAGATAAAACCTACCAGAGGATCTTAATTATGTGTAGATGGAGGTGGAAAAACCAGCCCCAGCGCCCTGGGGTTTAGATTTGTATTTTGGCTCTTCTCACTTCTATTTCTCCATCTCTGTCCTCCTGGTATAGTTTTCAGTCTGTCGATAGCACGATTAGTAGCCTGGCTCAACTGCCTTTAACATATAGTTGGGTTTATAGGGGATTTAATTGCAGATGTCTGAAGATCTTTTATATTTGGAGAGGTTTTATTAAAAGACAGCTATTTCACGTCAAGTTTGTGAGCACTTTGCTCCGCTCCCATCTGTTCTCCTTTATTAGGGCTTTAAAGTCATATTTATCCTACTGATTCATGGCTGTTTTCCTTCTCCTCCCCTGAAAAATCTTCTCTGATGGCTGGACTGCAGCACTGCTCTTTCTTGATGGGTACCTTAGATTTTCCTAATTGAGATGATCGTGTCCTCCTGCCTTCCAGCCCCAAGCCAAGCGAGCTCTTGCTCGGACTTTAGGCCACAGAGTGTCAGGGATAAAAGACTGCTGCAGAAGTGACTTTGCGTGTACCTCCTTTTCAGGGAAGTCCCCGGGTGGCACAAAGCTGGTTCTGCAATGACTGTGCCTGGCTTATGTGATGGATGAGGAAAGGAGCCAGCATGGAGTTACTGACCTTCCATCTCCAGCCAGCAGATGCAGGGCTACCCTGAATTTACTCAGGGTACTGGAACAGAATGTCTTTGGCTATTCCATGCCAAGGAATAAAAGTCAGTTTTGGGTTTATGTTGTTGTTTTTAAAGCAGATTTTACTGCCTTACTGTCAGCTGTTGCAGTGGCTGAAATGGTAATTCAGCTAGACCTGAGGTGTGAGGCCATTCTGAGACCCTTAGGTATTGTTTTGGATGTTCTTTGGGCTAGAACATGGTCTGACTGCAACTGCTAAGCTACCTCAGGCATCGTGGTATGCTATATGTAGTGGAAGAGTCTATTTAGTAATGTATACCTTTAGAAGGAGTTGGTAACTCTAGGAATTACTGTGCTTTTTTTGAGGGTTGGCAAGTAACGTGACCTAGCCCACAAAAGTTGTTTAGCATTGGAACTGACAGTGTTCCAGCCCTATTCCAAGAGAAACAAATAACTTTTTGAAGTGTGACTAATAGAAGGTGCTTTTTTCATCTCTCTCTTTCAAAGCCCCGCTTGATAATACTCAGCAAAATTTGTATATGCTTTAGATTAAAACCAGTGACTGAGTCACTGGTGCTCTGTGCTTGGAGCTAGTGACAGAAAGAACAAAGGTGGGTTAGTTAAATGACTGGATCTGAATTCTCTGGTCTGCTTAGTCCACTTCGTGCTGCTTATTGAAACTGCTGGAGATTCCTATCAAAACTATTCCCTGAGGAGCCACAGTGTTGTCTATTGTCTTAGCCCATAGCGCAACCAGCAGAAGATGACGTATATGGAGCAGACAGGACTTTGATTATCCCCAAATGCTAGATGTTGTGGCTGGGAAAATTGAGATGTTGGGGTAGTCCCTGCAGAAGGGCAAACACATTGGGTGTTCATGCGTTTTCTTTTCTTTCCCACATATGTGTTCTGTGCTGTGCTCAGAAACTCAGCACAATGGACAACTTGACCTTATAGTTTACATTTGGGCTGTCATGTTGAATAACTACTGACACATTATTCTTGAAGAATCTGATCTTTTTTTCTCCCAGCCCACTCTTGTCTCCACAGCATCCTTTTGCAGTGCCTTCCTCAATTTAGTTGAGAGCTGTTGAAATTGTACTCTTTTTGCTCTCGTTTTTATCTGTCTAGTGCCTTTGGGTGTTCTAGAGCTCTGTTGTGAAAAACAGTGTCATATGTATTTACCCCCCTAATGATTTTAAAGGTCTCCTTTTTTGTCCCCTTAATAATTTTAAAGGTCTCATTGCTCTGTCTCCTTAAGGGCTATTTTCCACCATGAAGGATGCTGCTCCCCTACCCTGAGTGTCTCTTCTTGTAACCAGAAGCTGATATCCCTTCTTTGTTCCTTCCCAGCTGTATTCTTTTCCAGGTGGGGCAATCAGACTACCAGCAGTACTCCAGACATGGATGTGCTGTGAGTTTGTCATAATCACATTATCTTGCATTTATTGACACTTTATTGCCCAGTTATCTAGCTCTGAATGAGTCCTCATGGGTTTTGGATGGTATAATATTTGCTCTCACGTGCAGACAATGATCCTTCTGTTACACCTGCTAAATTAACAGTGATGGCAATAGATGGAATGCAAAAGTTCCTTCTTATGAGTATGTGTTGCTCCTGTGAATTGATGGTAAGGTTGCTACAGTAAGGGTGTTAACTTATGCCTCATGGTCAGTCCTGTCAGTTGAATTATTTACTGACAACAGTGGCATACTAAGCTGGCCACTACTCCCTCCCCACCCCCTTTTAGACTGTGTGATATTAATCATCATTTTCCTGATGTCTCTGTTTTCCAGCTGAAATCCTAGTTCTAGGATCGTTTCTAGTGTTCACCTTGCACATCACTGATCAAATCACCAGTGAAGTGAAACAGTAACTACTCTTATTCCTTTTTTAAGTTTGGGTCTAGCTGTAACTGAAGCTGGCTTTGCTCCAGCTTGAATTCAGTAGGACTTTTACCAGATTCATACCAGTAGAATAGAGGAAATCCTGGTCTGAGCTTGTTTTCAGTCCAAGCTTGGTTCTCTGGCAGGGATAAACAGCATAAGCCCTGGGTCTCTGATCAGTCCTCTCTAGCTATTTGAGTGCCTGATGTCTCTACACCATTATTACTGCCTCTTTGCTCTCCCCCAAACACTGGCTTCTCTCTGCTCTGTCACATTCAGTGGACTAATTGGTGAAAGAGGGCAGCAGAGATCCTTTTTAATAGTGTATCTGTCTGCCTCAGCTAGGAAGAGGAAAGCTCATAACCAAGAGGTGTTTGTGAGCAGCCCAGCATAAGGGTATGTGGGAATGCCTGTGCTAACTGCAAGGAAGGAATTGTGGGGATGAGGAATGGTGCAGCATAAGGCAGAGATGCTGGTGTGTGCCTGTGAAAACATGTTAACACAAAGCTTAAATGAGATGTTTAAGGCAAAAGACTCAGAATCCTATTGATGACATAGGTAATAGCAAATGGGATGCAGCCATGGGATGCATGAGGTCTAAAATGTGTGTATGTATTCTACATGTGTGCCAAACCAGGCTCTATACTTATGACAACAGTATTCAGTAGATACAGTGATCTTTCCTAACTCAGTAGGTTCCTTGAATGTGAAGCTGAGGATGACCTGAAAGAGGGAGAAGTGAGAATTAAGTTTACTAGAAAGCAGTGGATCCCCTTCCCCTCACTCCCAACTGATTCCTCTCTAAATCTATTGGATACAGAATCCATAAAAAATTGGGCTGGAAGGTGTGTTGGAGTTACAGTAATCTGGGGAAGGATGGGTGATCCCTGTGACATGTTTACCCAACCCGTTCTGAGGGGCACTTGGTGATGGAGGTTACACAGCCCAACATGGCAGTTCTTTCTGGTGCTTCATGGTATTTGCTATAGTCAAGTACAAATGAGTCTTGAGCCTCCCAGAAGCTTCATCCCATTGCTGCTGAGTTGCATCCACTCTGACAAGAAGAAATGCTTCCACTGTGCCATAGATGTGTACTGGAAGAATGTTTTTGTTGTTTGTTTTTCTTTTTTGGTCTGTCTTCCTTATACTAAGCAAATCTCACACTTTCAGTCTTTCTTTGTAGGCTGTGTCTTCTGGATTGATCCTTTTCTGTTGCTCATTCTTCTCACTTCTTTCCTGAAATGGATGCAGTGTTCATTTGAAGCCTTGCTGACATTACAGAGAGCAGGGAAGTTATTCTGTGTGTTTTGCAGGCTGTATACCTTCTTTATCTACTCCAGCACAGCCATGTCCACTCTGATCCAGTAACCCCTAAACGTGCTTCTGGAGAACTGGTGTTTATCCACGTGCATCCTGTGTTTGAGCAGTTAAATGCTCCAGCATAACTTTATACTTGTCCCTGTTTAATTTTGCCCCATTCTTTTCTGTCTCTCTCATGTGTTAAGAGCATTTGAACCCTCTTCCTTCAGGTCTCTGCTACCGTGAAATGTGCTAAACTTTGTACAAACCAGTGTGTTATGGTTTTGCTCTTCCTTGATTTGAAACTGGGCTGTTATAATTCTCCCTAACACCACGAGCAGCTGACATGCATCGCTCTGTAGATCCCATTGTCCATGTAAACCTAAAGGAATTTTTTTCCTCCTTTGTTGGTGGCTTTACTTCTTCCTGCTGGAAATAAACCTGGAATTTCAGGGCTAGAGGGCAACTTTTCACATTTAAGCTGTCTTGCTTAATTTGCTGTTTTATTTGTTCTTAAGGCAGGTCATGATGACAGTGGGGCATTTTCCATTAAGGCTGTATCTTCTTGTCAGGAAATTCAGGCAACAGTGAAAAGTGGCTCCTTAGAAAACTTCATCTGCACCCTTGGCTGACTGACTCAGTTTTTAGTTCACCTTTACTTCCCTCCTGACTTCCTTTCTTGCAATGTCAATTCTTTATGAGGTCTCTTGACATCAGAGGTACTCCTTGAAAGTTCCTACTTGAACACCTAAATATATTTAAGCAATATGACACGACAGTCTGAGCAATCATCACACATCTCACATAGCAGCGAAGGGCATCAGCTGAAGGTCTGTACGCAACCAGCAAATGTTTGAGTGCCTGAGAAGGGCACAGACTTGCTGTGAAGAACAGTAATAGAGACAAGAAAATGAGAGGATAGAGGCAGCCTGGACAAGATTTACAGAGTGCTGTAGAAATAAATACACTGCCAACAGCTCGTCACATGTTCCATTCACGCATTTACTAAACTGCAGAAATAGACGTGTTTAATCAAAGAAATGGAACTTTTTAAGATCAGTTGGCAAGTGAACCTCTGCCAGATTTGTTTTCTGGCCATAAAGTTATGTCTGTAGCAGGGGGGGAAATAATCCTTGATTCAAAGATTTACAGCAGGGATGAATTTACTGGTCAGGTAGATATTACACCACATTTTCACATGCATAATCCAAAGATTATCTGTCTGAAAACTTCTCAACTTGGATTCTGGAGTTTCGTGGGCCATATAAGTGATCTGTTTGGCACAGAAATGTTTATCCCAGAGCACGTTTCTCAGAAGAGTTCTATTGCATCTGTTTCCCATAGTGGGTTTAACCCAAAGGTGAATACTTCTTGTTGTGGTACTTTTAAAGGAGAGTGGCTGATTCGGAGTGCATGGAAGTTTGATAATTCTCACATTAACACCTTTCCTAGATGTGTAGATTCAGTAGCTCCCAAGCTTCTCTGCAGCAGCCCTAATGACCAAAGACCTAAATTCTGATTGCTGTGGACTCGGTGCTAACTCTCAGTGATTAAAATAGGCTCAGGGCCAGCAGCCCTATGTGAATATTTGCAATTCCTGTTAACCTCAGCAGTGCACAGCATACATTAAAATTACTTCTGGGACCCTCACCATCTTTTCAATTAAATTACTTACCTGTAATGGCTCCATATTAAATGTTAATGTCCTTTGCTTCTTTTTATTGGGTGTTGTTCAGCATCTACGATCTTTCTCTGGTTTTCAGCTTTCTGTCTCTAAACTAAGTAACGATCAGTATCTTAACACACATACCAACAGAATAAAAGCCGCTGTACTTCTTGAGACCAAGGGTTCAGCAAATCCAGCATTCTGTTCCCAATGACAGCTGTAGATGGATGCTTGGAGAAGATGAAGCATGTATGACACTTCCTTTCCAATACTCTCACAATCCTTTAGTGCTTTCCAACCAAAGGATTTCTTGAACCTTGTGTGGTGTGTCTGGTCATTACCCCCCTTGTAAGTATCTCTCTTGTAGATACTTACGTTGTTATCACCTTGAACCTTAGAAATATTTTGTAGTCCCAATATCCTCCCAGGTGGCTCTTTATGCAACAGAGGAGTTAAACACCATTTGGTTTGGTTTGAAATTTGTTTCCACAGACTTTGTTTGATGAGCCTTTGCTGTGTTATTGGAAGATGTAGTTAACAGTCTCTCCTTCATGTCCTCTTGAGGCTAAACAACGTGCAGTTGTTTAGGCTCTTACTGCATCCAAAGTTCCATTTCTCATGCTGGATTGAAGAGTCACAGCCTATTCTATTTTGCACAGAAATATTGTTCCCTCTGCAAGTGTGCGTGGATGCAATCTAGCTTTCCAGCTGTGGTGGATGGCAGATGATTGAGTCTTGTATGAATATGTGTGACCCTGCTGTCGCGAGTTCTGTTCATCCTCGTGTGTGTCCAGTCCAAGCAGCTCATTTCTGGAATTAGTCAAGTATGTGCTGTTCCATCCTTTCACTTCAGCACAGGGGTTGTTGTTGATCAGTTCTGCAGCACAGAAGCTGAATATTTATTTTGTTTCTGCTGTGTTCCTACATTGTGCTGGTGTACAGGAATGAATCATTGAGAGTTAGCTCTTGGGCTGATATAAATCAGCACAGCCCTGTTGATTTCAGAAAAGCAGTACAGCTGGGTTAGCCAAGTCTTTTGATGTGTATGGGAACTGCTTAGTTTCCTATCATAAAAGTGCTTAAGTGTGTGCCTGACTTTAGGTAGGCGTCTTCCAAAGAATTGTGTTGAATGGGAGTCAGTGCAATAAACCTCCACAACACAATATTCCTTCTCTGATGTTTCAGTATATGCAGTAGTCAAAATGTTAACACATGCATTATTATTATAACTCCCAGTGAACTCGTCTCCCCAGCTGGAGCTCAGATATACAAGATAAAGTTAATTGGGTTCCCTTTCAACTGGAGAATTTAGACCTCCTTCTGGCTTCTCAGGTAAAGGAACGTGTTTTGGACTGTTGTTATCTCTCACTATTCCCTTGAGCTATGCTAAGTCAAATACTGTAAACTGATAAACATTATTCTAACATTGGTAACACTTGTAAAAACTCTAGTGCTGTTCCCTTCTTAACACCTCCCACTTCCTTGCATCCGTGTAAATTCTTTGTCCCAGCATGGTGCACAAAGGTCTGATACGGATCAAGTAACATGCCCAATACAATGAATGCTTTCTTTCCGCCTTTGCTGGACTCTGGAACTCTTTTGCTTTACTTCTGTTTAGCACTGAAACTGAGGCCAGCTTGCCAGTGATTTATTGGGTATTCAGGGTTTCCAGTGATTTACATTTTCCATCTTCTTCCCTTGAAGGCATTCATGTTGCTTCAGAAGGATGTGGTGGTTGGCTTTAGTGTAAAATATTCTTTGCAGTCGTTTGATTTCTGAATTCAGTAAATAGCCTCACCTTCATTGTAGGAGTTGTAAAAGCAGTGCTAGCTGGATTTGGGCTTTAGGAAGAATGAAAGGAAAGTTTTTGGATCAAAATATTAAAAACTTAATGGTTTTGGTTTCGTTTTTTTCCCTCTGGAAACAAGAAATCTATCTTGGTTTGACTGACCCTGGTGAATTCATTGGCAGTATACAGTGAAGTGCACCTTTTCCTCACTGCTTATCTAACTGGAAGATGCTCTTTCTCTTTTACTCAAGGTCCAGGCAACAAGGGAGAACCCATTCTTCCCTTCCATACAAAAGTATTAATGAAGAATCACTCTTTCTTTCTAGGAATGTTTCTGGGAATAATTACGAAGAAATTTTGACCAAAGAGATTTGGTTAAGAAGCAAGACCTACCTACTCACTTCTCTCCCCCTGTTCATTTCTAGTTTAGTTTAATGAAAGTTGTTATTTAGCCTTTGGTTCAGGAAACCCCAAGGTACTTGTTTTAAAGGATTCTCCAGCAACCTGCAAGTCTTGTCTTTCTGAATCTGCCCATAATAAGGTGAGGAGGTCTCTGCATGCTTCAGGCAGTCAACTGCCAGAAGCCAAATACCCACCCTAGGAAGTACTAGCTTCTTAGGAACCTAAGTTAGAGCTTCCTGCTGTTGCAATTAAAATCATTTCAGTCTTCCAGCTAGCTGGGTGTCTGCAGGGTGCACCCACTCTTTGTCTGGAAGGTCCAGCTGACCCCCAGCATTTGTACATGCAGGTGAAGTAATGTGCTGCAGGATACATGCCTAAGGCTATGCTTCCCTTTCCCTTCTGCTGAGGTGCACCTTGCCTGCAGGCATTGCATATGCAATTGGAGAATGATTTATGCGTTCACTTAGAGAATGAGAGAGCAAAATGGCAGCCATGGCTTAAGCTTTCAAGCCTCCTGAGATCCTGGCAGCCTCACAGGACTGGCTGTCCTCCCAGGCTTTCTCCCTTTGTGCCTCAAATCTCCCAAACTCAGATTGACTGGGCTCTGCTCCAGATATAAATGACAAAAAAGTAGCTTTCAGAGGTGACAACTACTGCCCTAACTGAGACTGTAAGGTCAAGTCAGCTGCTGGTGGATTTGATCTTGCAGTCCACAGTGGATCAGCCTCCTGTTTCTCATTATGCTGTCAGTAGACTTCCGAGCATGCAGGAGAGGAGAAGAAGGAAGAAAGCGAGAAGGTGGGAGTTAGTACCGTGAAGCAGTGCTGTTCCACAGCATTATTTGTTTTCGTTGTGAATCCAACAGCACTGAAATGAAACCACATGAGAACATGATTATTTCTCTGTGATGATCCACCACCTGTAGTTAAGAGTAGATTTCTCCAGCCTCATGTCCCAAGCAAACGAAAAGATCTCTTAGGGTACAATGCCTGTTTGTTTTATCTTGCTCGAACATCCTCTGGCTCAAAGTGAATATCTAAAATCCATCAGACTGTACCACTTGTAATATTTTTGAATAAAGCTGTTGAACTTCAGCTCCTGTAAAACCTATCTAGCAGTTTATCTTTCTTTTAATGTCGTTGTTGCATGCTATCATTTTAATTGTAATATTCTTTCTTGCAAGGCTTTTAAGGATTACTTCTTGAAAGGTGTTGGAAAGGTGAGAATGATAATTAAATCTTATCTCAAGTGTAATTTTATGGTTATATCGTCCTATTCCCCAGAAGTATGGTTTTGAAATTGTGGGCTGTGAGCGAATCTCTGGGGCATAGCTGAGAAGAAAGTGCTAAAACATGACTCTTTAGCCCAATTATTTTTATGTCTGCATTGGAATGAAGTTCCAGCTTCTGGAACTTCTTTGATCATTTCACCAGTGTCATTAAGTAATTGTATTAAAAGAAACAGTCCTGTCCTTAAACACTGCTGTGTTTGTCACAAATTGTTGGAAGCTGGAGAGCTGAAAGGATCCTGTCTGAATTCCCAGAACCAAAACATACATGTGTGCACAAATACGTCCCCACAAAGCAACTGAAATGTCCTGTGCATGACTTATTCTTTCTTGGTGCTCCAGTTAGAATTATTTCATATTTCAGACAAGATTAATCTCAACTATCCCAAAAGAGAAATGGTAATGCAGTTTTGTGCTTATTGAAATTATTTGCAAGTCTGGATGAAATTCAGATGGTAGTTTGGGCTGAGGAGAAGGACAAAATCTCAGGGAAGTTTAAAGGAAATGCTTTAATATTTATCTAAATGAAACTTTCTCTGTTTTTTAAAAGGTTTTTCATTCTTAAAGAATATATTAGTTTTTAAATACTTTTGCTGCAATATGATACACTCGTTCTACCCCAAGAAGGTTTTCTTATGTATTGATTTTTACTGAGAAAAGGAAATCTTATTTCTGGTCGTCCTGAACCTATGCAGTTGAAAACTTTCTTTCATATTCATGTAGCTGTAGTTAAATCTGCAAGGTTAGATCATGGAGCTAATTGAACGAAGGGGACAATCAGAGGACATTGCATCTGCAGAAGCTTATCACAGCATGGAGCTTGGTTCAGATAACTGTTAGTTCATGCCTGCAGCCAGTTGGATCTTGAGTCAAATCTACCTTGCAGCCCATCTACCCTGTAGTCCTGGCAGTGTCTCTTCTTTGTGGGTGTCCTCTTCAAGCTGGAGTCAACATCCATGACCAATCTCTGGCGTCTTCTTGCGTGCAGTCTGCAGGGCAGTGTAAAAACTGAGATGAAAAAAATAACCTGAGTCTTGCAAATGCATATGTATCTCTTCAGTAGAGTGATACTTTTGTGGAGGGGTTACCAACAGGAGAACCTCTGTCTTGCTGTGAAGCAACTGCCCTGGAGCTGGCAGAGGTGTATGGTAAATCTCAGATCCCAGTCCTAGGAGTAATACCCTGTCAGAGGCTTACTGGTTTCAAAGAGCACCCACAGAGGCTCAGCCCTGGGTGTCATCGCTCCGAGAGCAGGGAGAAACAGTGCATTTTGGGAGGATTCTGGTTGCACCCTTTTAAAGAGTGTAGTATATGTATCTGCCTGGGAGTTCAGCCTGATTGGTTCCCAAAAAGAAGTACGTATAGAGAGGCAAACCCCCAGGAATTATTCCTATGCTGCCCTTATGCATGCCTTGCACAGAGAAACCAAACTCAGTGTTTCTGCTAATCATATTTAAACCTGCATAATATTCCATTTTCATCAAAAGCTGATGTAGAATGTAGTTTCTTCTATTACAACTTTTTTCTCCTTTGTGTTTTGGACACTTGTATGATTGTGCTTACCATCAAAGTGCTTCACAAGCCAAGGGGGAGGATGTTATTTTTTTCCTATAGAGCTATTTAAAATGTTGTGTGGCTAACTCATCTCTTTTAAAACTTCCTAATGAAATATAGGTCTAGACAGAGGTTGATTTTGTAGAAATTGGGCCATATTTCTTGTTCTCTTTCAACCTTTGCAACCTCATAATTGCATAACTTCTCCCTGACATTAACGGGACCTACACATTCATAAGGAGAAAAAAGCACATTCCCACCCTCTTGCTTTAAAATGTATCCAGTAGATAATATGAAAGGCTTTCTAGTCCTAATGATCTTTTTTCCCCTAATGTTTGTTTTAAGAAGTGTTCCTCTGCAGGGGGTTGATCCAAAGCCCATTGAAGTCAGTGGGAATTTTTCCATAGAATTCAATGAAGTTTGGATCTGATCCTTAGATAGCTCCGGGAGGTGGCCTTCTCATTTCTTGCAGCTGTCCTTGGAGGGGTTGGAGGAAAGCTGCTGCACTATCAAGTCCATACAGTGTGGAGCATGCTATTGATTATAAAGCAGAACTGCAAAATTTCAGCTGGAAGGGGGTGGGAGGTTCTGCCTAATAATCAATAGCACAATATGGCACTATATCAAGGAACTGGCTTTTTAACAAACACTTTCAAAGCAACAAAGAAGATGAGATGGTTTTCATTTAAAGGGCGAAGTCCTCTTTATTCTTGGGATGCCAGGCAGATTAGCCCTGGTATGTCCTCAAACACTGCACTGAACATATTAATGATGGTTTGTGTTCTCTTTGTAAAAGCAGCACATGGAGTACCTGCCTTTTTAAGTGAAGCAGTAGATTTGCACACACACTTTGTAAGTTTGCTTTGTGGAGTGTAATGATGTGCCATTCAGCAGTCCTCTGTCACTAATTTCGTATCTATACCACTGCTTATGCGTTCAGTATTTACTTAAGTGTGTTATGAAGGTAGATACATAAGGACAGGCAGTCCATGTGTACATTTAGCATTAAGGTAAAAATCCCAATTTGGACTCAACTTTAATCTTGACAAAGGTGCTTGGGCTAATTCTGTTCTTGGCAGCTCCCATAGACGTTCCTGTCAAGGAGGTCTCTGTAAAACTTTGCATGGAGCAGCTGGCTGCAGCGGTTTACCAGCTGCGTGTAGCCAGATCTCCGTGCTTGCAAGGAGTCCCATTGATTTTTACCTTGTAGGTATCGCTCAGGTTCATTGCCAGTTGTGTAGCTGAGGGCAGAGCACATTTTTGTTGAAACGTGTACAAGCATCTTATCCCAAGTGTTAAATGAATGTTTTGGTTTTGATGCTGTTGGTATAAAACTATAAAATGGGGGTGGTAGCAAGGGTGCCCAGAGAAGCAGTGGCTGCCCCATCCCTGGCAGTGTTCAAGGCCAGGTTGGATGGAGCTTGGAGCAACCTGCTGTAGTGGAAGGTGTCCCTGCCCA
>JAVHNF010061543.1:19695-33065 GCA_034783455.1 Micropsitta finschii | reverse complement strand
CCAAAAGTAACTCAAAGGGCAGGACAAGGAAATGTATATCATTCTGAAATGTTCTGAAGCATTTGTCATATGAGGCACTGGAACAGGTGCCCAGGGAATGGTGGCTGCCCCATTCCTACCAGTGCTCAGAGCCAGGCTGAACGGGGCTTTGAGCAACTTGGTCTAGTGGAAGGTGTCCCTGCCCATGGCAGGGGGTTGGGATGATCTTAAGGTCCTTTCCTACCCAACCCATTCTATGACTCTATGATTAGTTAGACACTGGGTTAAAAACACCCTTGTTTCTCACTGGACTAGTTGATTGGTAATAAAGTGCAGTCACATAGGGCCATGGATTTTTCCCTTTTTCACTGCTCATGAAAATGTTACGAATGCCCTCAAACTTCTGGATCCCAATAGTAAGGTGATATGGGAATCTAAGGCTACTTAGCAGGCAAATGCTTAATAGTGATAATTTTCTGGAAATAATTGTATAAAACTGAATAGTCAGACAAGGACATAATTCTGTTTCACCTAGTGTGATCTCTGAGCTCTGGCTGCGGGTGATAGTGTATGGCAGGGCAGAGCCTTAAGCACTGGGTGAGCAGGTATTGCCTGCAAAAGTTCTCTTAGCCTACAGAAGTTTGTTGTGATGGTGCTTTCTGATGTGTCTGTTACTTAATACTCGCCAGAGAGGAGTGTTTGTCCCTTTGTGGCCCCTCCCATAACATTTCCATTCCCTTTTGGCTGTTAGTGTTGATGGTCTTGGAGCAGGACCAACATGAACATCTCCCTTTCGTCTTGTAGCACTCCCTTGGAAGTTCATTTGTCATGCCTCAGTTCAGGCTTGGAAAAATCTGACCATCCTGGTCACTGTCTTCATGACAAAATTCCATCTGTCTTTCCAAATCTTTACATGTCAGAAAAGCGGGAATTGGAAGAATGAGGTTGAACACTTTAATATTTGTACATAGACTTGTTCTGAAACATTATTTTGAAACATTAGTGATTCTGTTTACAGAAATAAGTAATACCTGTGTATTATTAACTTGTACTTTTGTACTAAAGAAGTTTAATGTAGCTTAAAGCACATTTGGTTTTGAAATGTAGCTGTTGGAATTCATTTAGTTTTGACAGAGAAGCTGTAGGCTCCTTACTACTGATAGGTTGTCCTACTTTATTTCTGTTCTTATTTGTCCCAGTGATATTATATACAATAGAATTTGTCTGTATCTGTTTTGTATTTCTGCTTCTTGGGTCACTTAGCCTTCCATAAGAAATGTCAAATTCTTCTAAATGTTCAAAGTATCTCTTCTCTTCTCCCTCTTTATCTGGCTAGGCTAGAAATTGAATAGAGCTGATTAATGGTTGCAGGGAGAGAGGGGATAGGAGAAAGAAGCTTCACACAGTCCCAGTGACTTTAATCCCTTTTCACATACAATTGGGAAAAATGAAACTAATTCCCAAATGTGAAATGAAGAAAGCTGCTGGCTCAGGAACAGAAAAGCTGCCCATAGGGCTCTGGGTTGATGGATGAAGGAGGCTGGCTCATCCCAGTGCTCCATCAGTGGTGTGGTGGTCCCGTCTGAAGTGGTAAAATATGTGAGTAAGCTCTTTTGGTGGGTTGGTGGTGTTCCTGCTATATGTTGATTGCTTACATCATTTGTTGCTTACATTTATTAGAGATGGGCTTGATACTTGGGGCAGAGCAATACAGACAGATGAGCACAGGTTTTGCACTGCATCACAGGTTGATGGTTACTTGAGAAGCCACAGCACTGGTCAAAACTATGCTGCCTGCTGCTACGTGTGTGCTGTAAGTCTGACTGATGATACATGTGTGCTGACGTTGAGGAGGAGGTGTTGGTCAGTGAGGATAAGCTGTTCCCCCATGAAGAGAGGATGGGGTGCCACAGTACTTCTGAAGGCCTGGTGCACCTTCTACACCTCTGCACTGCAGCTGGGAGTGCAAGCTTGTTGTACTCCCTTGATGTTGCTTGGTTTTAACATCTATATTGTCAGTGTAGAATCACAGAATGATTTGGGTTGGAAAGGACCTTGTAGATCATACAGTTCTAACCCCCCTGCCATGGGCAGGGACACCTTCCACTAGACCGGATTGCTCAAAGCCCCATCCAACCTGGCCTTGAACACTATTAATAGCTAGACATACAGTACATTTTTGAGTTAACCTTTCCCTTAATCTGTTTCTTTATCATACATAACTCTGTTGTATGTGCTTGGCACAGTTGACTAGGTTTTTATTTCCAACAGATGAATCTTTTTCACCATCACTGTGAAGTAAGAAGGGTTAGGGTTTCTGGGTTTTGTTCAAATGGATTTAGGGAGTCAATTGTCATTGCATATTCTTTAAGTGTGATACCTATTTACTTGTACCTATACATACATTTGAATCTCACTCCTAAGACCCCTTTTTCCCCCCTCTGTTGAAGCCATAAATGCTTTCTGTTTTTTCATCAATAGCTGTACAAAAGAAGGAAATTTATATTTAATGAGAGCCTGTCTCCTGGTGTTTACAAATTCCTCCGTGACGGGACTACAGCGCTAGCACATGGAGGCATTTATACTCTAATAGGATTTACCTTTACAAATATCTGAAAACCTTTTAAAGCAGAGATTAAATTGTTTAGCTCAATATTTAATCTGTTACTTCCTCTTTAAAGATGCCCAGTGGAATTTGTCATACACTGAGCTGATAACACATAATATTGATCAGTCATAAACATAAACCGGAGAAATCTCAGGAAGTCTTCTGCAATCCTTTTCTTTTTAATTAAATTTTGATCTGAACTGCTTTTGATTAATTTTCTTATTTGTAAGTATGTGAATTCTGGGGGCCAGCAAGTTTCTTAAGTTCCTCGGCATTGGTCTCTAGCGAGTGGCTTAGCTCAGGAACAGTATGATTGCATTTTTATGGTTTTCAGATATTTAATAGCTTCTTCCTGTCATTTTCTGAATGAGTGAATAAGGTTTAGCCCTCTGGGAGCCAGCACAGCATTGGAGAGTGAAGAAAATGACTTGGATCTGTGTACTTGACTGATTGCCTTAGTCTTAATTGTTCTCTTAATTAGCTGCAGTAGCAACTGCATCTAGGGAGAGATCACGGTATTGGTAAACAGCTCCACCTTGGAGCCCTGTGAAATGCCTTTTGGAAACATGACAATGAGCTCTGTATCTCCGCTGAGACGCAAACCTGCCAAATCTTCAGCCCCTGAAGTCTTTGGTCTCCTCATGCGATCTGTCACTCTCATCTGTGAGATGTAGGCCCCCAACTGTTTGTTCTTAAACAAATTAAGCTTTAATATGCCAAAAGCCAGCTTTATTGAGCAGAATGAGGGAAGGGGAAAACAAAAGAGCGTCGGTGGAGGCTTGCTCAGATAACTTGAGTGTTTTTTCCCAGGTTAGAAGTGGAAAAAAGAGATGTGCTTTGGGACATCAAGGCAGGCTTGAAATGTTTTGTTGTGGAAAGCCCAGGGAAACTGAGGTCAGAGAGGATGCCGCATGTCTTGCTGTGGGTGTCAGTTCAAGTCATCAGTGTAAGCTGCCAGTGCAACCCAGCCACAGCCTCCAAAGGGAGTTATTTGGCATGTCTTCTAATCTTGCAGATATTTTGAATGCAGAAATATTTGTGGCAGTTGAACTGACCACCAGTCCAGCTTAATTCCCCATCCGCTATGTGAACTAAACTCTGGGACTTGCAATGAGGGGTGTGAGGTTTAAGGGTTGTGTTAAGATTTGTGTAATTTAATTTCTACTTCAGCTTTATAACCTAGTCTGTCTACCATGCACATAGAGCAGAATTAGGCATGGTGGACCACTAAAGCTGGTGGGTTTTAAGAGGATCTTCTCATCTGGTCTAGTGTGAGGCATCCCTTCCCATGGCAGGGGGTTGGAACTGGATGATCTTAAGGTCTTTTCCAACCCAAACCATTCCATGTTTCTATGATTTTTAGGAGGTTTCATTGGTTAATACCTGGCCCAAGATAAAGCCATCTATTTAGACAGAGATTAAATTGAGACTTTATTCATCATTGCATTCACACTGTGAATGTCTGTTTCAGTGCCTGTGGCATTCCATGCAACATGGCACTGGCAGTAGAAAGTGTGGATTAATGCAATTTCTAAGTCAGTGCCAGATTTGGTTCTAGAGACAGACAATGATCAAAAATGGTTATTTTTAAATTAAATTATTCTTTCTTTTCTTTAATCCTGCAGATTAAAGCAGATAAACCTACCATAATATTGCAATATTTCCTTTTCAATAAACAACATATTCCTTTTTATGTGCTTATCCAAAAGGAGGGTATACTGATGGATTGTTTGGTTTTGTTGCTGCCAAAAAGAAAAGCATGGGATGATGGCATGAAAAGCTTTGTTGGTGCATCTCACTTGGCTTTCCAGTGACATATCTGTAGACCAATAGGTATTGCTTTCTCAAGTGCCGTCAGTGCCAGACATTATGTGTTTTCTACCTCTCACAGAGGATTAGTTCATAGCATTGACTGTTGTGTTAATATCACTGAATATAATTCAGTTATAGTTTTAGCAAGATTACACTTAGTCTGCATAGTTAATCTTACCCCTATTGAGCAAGAATTTGTGGTTACTTTGCACTGTAGCAGTGTTGGATCTGCAACACTACTCCTGCAGGAACCTTTGATATCCTTCCTCCCAAAGCTTTTCTCTGCTGAAGTGCTCTTCATACCCAATAATGCATTGCGTTTGCTCTAAAACATCTATTGAACTCCTTGTTGAACTTTTAGCTGCAGAAAGAAGGCAGGTTCAGACGAGTAACGATCAGGTAATATGTATGGGGTAAAAAAGGCCATTCAGTCGGGTTTGTAGTAGTTAATTCTGAAATTAGTAGTGATGGTTAAACTGCATTTTATTATATTAAAGGCAGTAAAATTCCATGTATGCTGGAATCCAGTATCAGCAGTGGTTGTAGTCTTATGGCAAATTAACCCGTGGTATGAAACAAGCAGAAATTAAATCCGAATAGCAGGTTCATGCTAGTTACTGTAAGCCTGGCTTTACTAGTTTTAAGTTCCTGTGAAAATCTGAAAGGACAAATCAGATTTAAAAGAAAAATTATGATCGAGGTGAAAAAGAATGAATACACGCTCTGTCATTGTAGCCAGTGTCCTTTTGCTGTTCAACAAGCAGCATAAGCATGAAAATCATTTGCAGCTGCAACAGAGAGATGTGAGGTAAGAGGACATTTGGAAGAAGAGGGCTCTGTAGGGGTTGTCCTTTCCTTGTTTCTGCTTAGCCCATCTGATAAAACATAGGGCAGATGTAGAGGTGATGTGGTAGGTGCTGAATGAAATAAGTGTATTCTGTATGCAGGACTCTTAAGATTAAGATTGGATAGATAGGATGTGTAGAGCAGAGGTGAATAAGAGACTGAATTCTGTTTTCTTATAAAAGAAAATAATCGTTTAAATGTTTCCTCACAGTACAGCAAAGAAGGGCATTGTGCCCTTCATTCAGGAGGGCTCCTTCATTTAAAGGAGCTTTAAACATGGTTATGGCAAATATGTATTTGTGCATGGCGCTGCTCTCAGGTGATGCTAAAACCCTGGAGGCTGTAGAAGGGCTGATGCTTGTGCAGCCACTGAGGGCACCCAGAGACAGTGAGCTATAGAGTGAGGCTCTGCCTTCTCAAGGGGCCCAGCTTTGGGCTGTTGGAGGGGGCTGTCTTCATGGGTGTTTCGCTGAGGAACCTCATGAGTGAGGTACCAGCTTCTCTGGGGAGCCGTATGACAAATGGGACTGAATGGGTTTCACGGGCCATCTCTGTTCCTTCAGCATGAAGTGATGGATAGATATATATATTCCTTCAGGATGGATTGATTGGATTATTCTGAGGTGCTGGCAATTACAATGAACCTTAAATTGCTGGATGCCTCATGTGTTCACAGTGCTATAGATACATAGCTACATACAATTTTTAATCTAATGCTCTTTGATGAAGATGGTGAAATTGAGGTATATGATAAGGAACTTGTGAGTGTTGGCAAATCAATGCAGGAAAGCTTTTTGTATATATTCTCAAATACATTGTGTTACATTTCCCTGATTTATAGCGTAGTTATTTTTATGTGTACTCACTCCTGGAAGACTCTTATGTCAGCTCATTCTCTCATGATGACTAATGAGAGTATTCATACCCCACTGTTTAAACCAAACCCAACCCCGAAGAGCTAGTGAGCAGACTGTTACCACAATTGTGCTAATGTAAATCCAGAGTTACCACCACTGACTTCAGTAGAATTAGCAATTCTTGAGGAAACTTGTAGCAAGATTGTAGTGTGATCTAATGTAAATACTGCTTTTAAAATCCTTAGTTAAAAACCATGCGTTACTGAGTAATATGTTCTAAGGGCCAAACAGAATTAACAGCAATTTACCTAAAACTCTGATTTCTAGTTTTAGTTACCAAACCGTGTTTACAGTTTGCTTTGCATTTGCCCTACAATATTTTTAAGCTAACCTGGGCAAATCGCACTTTAAGTATCACTTGTCTAGGTGGGTGAAGAAAGCTTTGGTTAGAATTAGACATTTGTGTTTATTAGAAGAGACATCACTCATTAATAGCATGGGGAACAGCAGTAACTCATGTATGCTGGGACTGAAGGCTGCTTTGTGCTGGAACAGCGCCACCAGCCCTAAGAGTTCATAAATACTGAGGTGGAATCTAAGAAAAGTAATCAGATTTGGGTTGTAGGGGGTTTGCCTTTGTAAAAATGTTGGTTTATAAAGTACGATTAAGAAATAGTGTGCTGGAGACTCCTCACTGGTTGCCATCTGCCTGTGAAGTTTTAGGATTTCTCTAAGTCCTAACTTAAAGGTTCCCTCAGCAGTTATTTCTATCAGCTGATGAGGGATCTATGTCCAGAGCTTTAGGGAAATTGAGCTAAATGCAGGCACGGTGAGGGGCAGCTGTCTGTCTGGGGTGGTCTATCACAGCTTTCCACTCTGCATGTGTACCATTGGAGGTAGGGAGGGCAGAGTCACAGCACAGATAGGTGCCCCTACCTCCCGCTTGCTGCTGTGTGGACCATGAACACCCTGCAGGTGCTGCTTCAGCCCTGGCATTGCCTTTGCTTCATTAGCTGTGTGCCTTTCTCACATCTCTACCCCAAGATACCCCTTTGTTTAAGAGAATAATTCAGGGGCTTATTTTACTATATGAACCAAAAAGAGCAATCCCATGGCACTGTCTCTACCTGCCTAGTTTCCTGGTTTCACAAAACTCCTTTTGGATGTACTTGTCTGCGTTGCTGATAGGGAATTAAGGTATTATACTACACGGTATTTGGAGACCTCAAGGGTCAGAATCATCCTCCAGCCTCAAGAGAAGCTGGGAAAATGCCTGAGACTGTATAGATAAAGTAGGAAGGAAGGGTATTGTTGTTCTCCCTTACACAACCAATGGGCCAGCATAAATGTGTCCAGAAAAGATGATACAACAGCATCAGACTAATAACATAAGGTACTTTCCTTTTCCAAACTTACTGTATGGGGGAGGGAAACTGAGGCTTTAAAATCAATATTTGCACAGCCACACGGTACAGGAGTTTAGGAAAGGGGGACATGAGTGCACTTGTCCTTTAATGGAAGGAGTTTGCCTTTTACATTCACATGCTATTCTTTTTAAATGGGACCATATTAAATGTTAATGGGATTTGACATTCTGTGTGTAAACTGTGACCCAGCTAGTTGACATTGTAAGCACATGCTCTGTTTTGTACGTGGCTGAGCATGTTGTTGTTCAATAAATAATAAATTATTATCAACATCATTAAACTCCTTCCTCTGATTACCAGAATAATCTGAAAGAGTAAAGGAAATGACTCTGTGCATTGGTTCCTAAGTCTTGCTGGTGTCAGAAATGCCACTTGGTAGTAGCTGACTGCCTTCAGCACATGGAAATGCTAGTCTTCATTGGAAGTTTTGCACTATGTACCTGTGGAAGAAGTTCAGCTCCTGACTGGTGCCTTTCCTCTGGCTGCTCTGAGCAGGGTAAATGCAGATTTCTCTGTCCTGGAACAGCTAGAAATGGACAAATGTGGTTTGGGCAAATGCTGTTTATTGGAAAGTGTGATTTCCATATAAATGGTATTGCCTTCACATTTGACTTTGGAGATTAAGGAGAAGGTAGAGGAGGGGAACGCAGAAAGGAAGCAATGACAAAACAAAGGAAGAATAGAGAAGGAGAAGAGCAGAAAAATAGGAGTGTGGAAAATCCCAGTGGGGCAGATATACACCCCCAAATCTCAGTGTGTAGTTTAGGAAAGCTCTCCTTTCAGTAACGTTTATTGCGTGAACTTTACTATGGCTGGAAAAAGATGTTAAATATTGCCAGCTTTTGGTAAAGAGTGTGTGTGTGTGTGTGTAGCTACCAGATTTAAATTGTAAGAAAATATTATCTTCAAATATGCAGTCTGTAAATATTAAGTAGAGTCAAGAGTGTAGTGACTCAACAGGTACTACTGTTGTTCTGCTGAATGGCTGCAATATCTGCCACCTTCTGTTCAGAATACATGACTATCTTGTCCCTCTCCTGCATCAGTTCAGTTTAAACAGCCATCTCCACTCTGATACATTCTCCTTGCTTTTTGTGGCATTTGAAATACTGCTGAGCTTCAGGGAGGATGCTCATCAGAAAGTATTCTTTAGGTTAAAAAAAAGGAAGAATGTTCCTTTGCAGGGGAATTCTTGCAGAGCTTCGATACCCTGTTTATGATTGTAAAAGACTTTCTTGCTGAGTGAGAAATGGCTGTATTGGGAAACAGTCATATTAAATACACCAGTTTGTTATTAAGCAAAGAATAAATAATAAAAAAATTGACAGTCAGCTCTAGATTATTGGGAATGCCAGTTATGTTGTGAGCATAGACACAGATTCTTTCCCTGCCTGTGGTCTGGAAGCAGCAGAGCCGTGTTTTGTGGGTTGCTATGCTCCCTGGTGTGGGTTTGGTGCATGTTCAGGGATCCCCGTGCTCCATAGTCAGCAGCATCACAGATGTTCTTTCTCCCTTGCGTGCTCGTTGTATGTCCCAAATAATGGATCATGCAGTTAATTCTGTTCTCTGTTTTCTGGATTATTCCACTGTTATTATCCAACATACTGAGAGTTCACTGTAATTTAAAGTGGTGTTTATAAACCAGTGTAGTAATCAAAAATGTTAGCTCCAAAGACAGAAGATGCAGATTTATTAAGCAGGGGAGTTAAAAGCTGTTATTTCAGATCTTGTTTTATAAACCTGCAGCTCATTCCTAGAAATCAGAGTCCCTCACCCTGGCTTTCAAACTTACTACTTGCTGTTTGTTTTAAGCCCTGATCAGCCTACTGTGTTTATTCTCCAGCCCAGAGAAGATATCTTGCTTATAGACCTGGGCAGCTGAGGCAAAATGAGAACAAATGAGCTCTAAGTTGCCACATTCATACAGAAAGTCTTGTAGGGCATGCTAAGCAAAACAATACCAACCACCTCTTTCTTATCCCAGCTTTTACAGAGAATAAAAAGCTGATTTTGTTGCCAAATCTGTTTTGCATTTTTTTCCATAAGTAAGTGTTGTAAATATATGCAGTTATAGTTAGATTTTCTAGGCAGTAGATTGTAGGGTGATTGTAGATACCCAAAATCCTTCTCACGTTTCACTGTTCTTCTAAAGCACCCAGTTTCACTTTGTGCTAAAACAAATTTAGATTAGATTCTGGTTGAAATGACCCTTCTGTCCTGTGCCTGACTACTTCTAATAAAACTATAGTCAACTGGTACATTTTAATTTATACTGTGGCAATAAAATTAGGCATAGTGTAACCTTCCTGGTGATTAACCAAAAGAGAAACTTAAAGTTGGAATATCTGAATCTGAGTGAACAGTTGATTCACAATGAATAATTTATTCACTAAATTGTTTGTGCAGATTGCAGAATTCTCTGATTTATTTGCTGTAGGAAGTTACTCACAAAGTTCTTTAATTAATTATTCATTGTTTGAAGATTGTTCATAAATACTTGGGTTTGTGCATTCATGATTTGCAATCCATATTTTATCACTGTTAGTGCTTTTTAGCCTGCTGCTGGTTGGACAATCAGCTCTCCTAACTAATTATTGTAACTTGTGAATATTGCAGTTCTGTTTTCAGGTGGGAAAATAGATAGAATGTTGGTTTTGGTTTGTTTGCTTGCTTGTTTTTACTTAAAATACAATACTCCCAGTATTTGATAACTTATGCTATCCATGTCCAAGGATCAAAGCTTGAGTGTATGAGTGGGCATTGAAATTCAGTTTCCATTTGTATATTACATAGAGGATGGATGATACAAAAGGTCAGTCAAATCAAACCCCAGAATGACAGCAAAGGCAGCCAAAAGAAAAATTAAAACATGTGTTGCTGCATTTAAATGCGGAGTCATGAGCAGTTTCCTCCACCTGCCACTGACCATTCAGCTCTGCAAGAATCATCCTCAGGTCAGTGTGATAGTATTATTTGTCATTAATTCACAGGATGATAGCAAAGGTGACCGAGGGTTTTCTCAGTGCGTAGGACTGCAGTCGAACTTCGTAATGTTTAGGTTTTGTAGTGGCCTTTATGCGTCTGGAGATGAAACTCTTGCAGTGTGAAGGTGAAAGCAAGCATCATGCTTTTTTTTGTTTTCTTTTGGATTTAGAAATAATGACTGATTATTAAGGTAGAGTTTAATAATTGCATTTATGTAACCTGAGCGACCTGCATTCTGAAAATCCAAACTGTTTTATTCCATTAATACTGATTAATACAGGGTTTCTTTTATATATATGCTTACTGCCAGTACCTGGCAAAACTTTGTCATTCTGAGCTTTTGGAGAGGAATTTCTTTTATGACGGACCTAATCACCTCGTTCTGTGAATGTTCTCAAACCAAATCTCAGTTCTAGTGGTTTTGATCAGAAGCCAGGCTGTTTTTCTGAGATTTGGTAGAAAAAGGAGGAGTATTCAATACCTATTAACAACCTGTCCCAGGTGTTTTGAAAAGAGCTCAGTTGGTGTGTGCATAAAAGCTTTCTTACACTGATTCCAATCAGCTTCCTACTAAACCAGAAGAGCATCTTTTATACATCCAAATTTGAATCCCTGGCTGAATACTATTAATTTTAGATAAGAATGACTTAACCTACTAATGTCAATCTTCTTTATTTTGTCAAGAACAGATTTAATTGACATAATAATTATATAAACAACTGTCCACACTGGGCTAAATTCCATCCCTGACTGAAGGTGCGTTTGGGATATAATGGCCCAGAGCCATTCAGAGAAAATGTTCCTGCAATTCTGATCATTTATGGGTTTTTTTCCTGCTGACTGTCCATTGTATTATCTTTGGAAGGCAACAATAGTGAAAGGTTTTTAAAAACATATATATTATTTTAGTGATTATGCTATCAAAACCCCTCTGGGATATCCTTGCCTCTTCTGCTTTACACACTATTTCCCTCACTCCCCCTTCCCTGCTCTCTCTCTGGTGTTTTCTCTGAGAGAGCAAAGTAAAGATTAAATAATAGTTGACATCATTCGGTTGGACTCGTGCTCGGGTTCTCTCTATTATTCATGCAGTCTTTCTTCTTATTTTTCTTTTTCTTTCACCATTATATTTTATTTACTTTAATGAACTAGATGCTGGGCTTCAGCCTGAGACTGTAGAGAGAGACCTGGCATGATTTCAAACTATTGTTTTACTGTGGTTGAGATTAACGTCATCAGGATTTTCCTCTGTTATTTATTAAATCTTCTCTTTCCTCTCTCTTCTCTCTCTCATGTGTGAGGAGTACCTTAGTGATGGCAAGGAAATGGAAGCTGCATTAAAATTACAAATATAGGTTTGGGTTTTTATATGCCTCTCTTTGCTTCAGGATCTGCAATATTACTTGTTGCTCTTTTCAAGTGTGGCTTGGCTTTAAGCAGAGGAAATATAAACTGGGCTTAAGTGTAAATTCCCTAATTCTCATTTTCTGCATAAATTTCTGGTCGGCAAAATCGTGGTGCAGAAGTAGCCCTAGCTAATGGAGCCAATATATATATATATGGTGTTAGTAAAATGGTGACAGAAGACAGTTAAAGACCTTTGTATCTCAGCTGCAAAGGCTGGAATGAGAATGGAATTGCATTTGCAGATCCCAACTGCAGAGCAAGTATGCCTTTTTGTCACTTTGTTGAGCTAAATGTGCAGTTAATGCTGTTGTCAGCCTGCTCAAATCCTACCACCTGCCGTTTGCTGGCTCTAGGCCTTCAGAGGTGCCTATACAGTAGAAAATGCTGCTCAGTTTTTGACAAAATTTAGGCTAGTTTATTTTGTTCCAGAGAAGGGAGTATTTGGGCATAAAATCTGGTATTCACGGGATAATTTTTGCCTGATGGCAATGTGTTCAATATGTCTAGAAATGTGAAGCATCTCTTTTTTGGTTGATTTGGGGTTTGCCCATGAAAATAAAGAGGATTTACACTTTTGACTTAGAAAAATATTTCAGTTTTTCTTGGACTGGAGATACACTAGATATTAACAGCAAAATGAAGCAGATGGGTTGACTGCAATAGGTGGAACAAGGATTCTTTCCTCAAAAAGCCTTCAACCTGTACTTCCCTCTTTCGACAGGTACTTGTCTGCATTGACTTTCTAGGTTCAGGAGGCAGGATGTACTGTAGAAGTGTTCAGTCCTGGAACAAAAGGACATGCTGAGAATGTAATGAAGATCATCCAAATGAAGAAGTACTCAAAAGTTTGGGGCTTTTTTTTTAGTGCTGTTTATCAAATAAGAAAACATCAGATTATCAGCTGGGTTCCAGTGTTCGCAAGCTGTTTAAATCAGTGCTGTTTTGTCTCTGTTTAGCACATTCAGGAGTATTGATACACGTCACCTTTTTCTGTTGAACTACCTTGCTATGTATAATTGCAATCATTGTGGAAAAGTATATTTGATTTTGTTTGTATTTTCTCAGTGTTAGTCCTGCCCATGGCAAGGGGGTTTGGAACTAGATGATCTTAAGGTTCTTTCCAACCCAAACCATTCTATGATGTTTGTGTTTTATTAAATATACATTACCTTGGTCATGACACAATGTAGTTTTCAGCTCTTGATGGCTTGGTTTGATTCTGAATACATTTGCAGGGGTACGATGGCCACCTTTAGTAATACCTTGAGAGATGATAATGGTCCATACCACTAGCATCTCAAGCTGTTAAGAGGAAGTTCTCCCAAATGCCACCCTTGGGGAGGACCATGTTACTGCCATAACTCAATGGATCCCGTAAGAGCAGTTTTGGCCTGGGCACGCAGTTGCAGCTGACATCCATCAGATGGCATAAAGCAACGAAACAACACG
>JAVHNF010061543.1:0-19595 GCA_034783455.1 Micropsitta finschii | reverse complement strand
AGGAGCGCCGGTGCCGCCATGAGCTCGCAGCCGGGTCCGGATCTGCCCTTCCTGCCCGGCTGCTCTTTCAGGGACCCAATATGGTGATTCCCTTTAATACGCTTTAGACTGAAGAATATTCAGGGATAGGCAGCTGATCCATTCTCCTAAAGCAAAATCAACTAAGAATATAAAGTTAAGTAGATGTGCTTTCCAGACTATGTGCTGTTCTATATACCCCATAAATCAGAATATTTGTCAACATCAATTAAAATACAGTTTCTCCTGTAATAAACATCACATGGAGAAACAAATCAGCTTTCATTTATCCTGTCAGAAATGGAAGGCGAGCATTTAATATTATTTTGTGGATAATCTCTGTGGAGTAAACTAAGCACAATTACGTATTTGATTTTAATTAAAACTCTGGGTACCTTTTGAGTTTCGCTAGGAAGACGTCCTGGGTATGATTAGCTGAGGTCTGTGCTGAGAAGTTAATTTGACGTACAACATATTTTTCATGAAGTAACTGTCGCAGGAAGTTGTTTGTAATAGCTATCTTTCCCAGGCCTTTGGGGGCAACAAAAAGTAATGGCTTATCCTGAAGCAGCAACTTCTCCGGTATGCAGTACATCTGCAAAACAGTCCCAGTGGTGCTCACAGTAATGTTGTTAAGCTGGGAGAATAAAAGAAAGAACCAAAAGATGCAGATAAAGGTGTTTCATTACCCGCCGTACACAGAACAACAATAGAAGTCAGTCATAAAATAGTTTTGGGTCACAATAAAAGCAAAACCCACAAAAAATACCTGGGAATGACAAAGGAGTTACAGTTTATGAGCAGTGGGCTGGGTGGAATTGCCAAGTTGGAGACTTAAGCACAAAAAAGCACTAAGAAATCCTGTTTGGTACTGAGGGAGGGAGGCTATTATACTCAAAGCTGGTAATGAGAATGCAGTGTCGTTAACTGTTTTCTTTTACAATATTTGACACCAGGATGGCTTAATGCTATGCTGTTTTCTCTTCAAGCTACAGTTTTCTTTTGCAAGAGTGTGAGAGCAGAATTCTAATGCAAGTATACAATGGGAAAAAGGCCTGTGTCTGATGGCTTCATGCTTTTGGTATGTGTCAGAAATAGTTCTATGCATATACATTACAAAATTAGGATTTAATTTTTGTTGTGTAGACATAGAAGATTAGATTATATAATTATTATGTTTTCCTTTCTTATCTTTTATATTTTTAATATAATTTTTAAGGATGCCACAGGGCACTCCTGCTGTGAATTAGCTGCAATAAACTCTCTTAAACAGATAAACATCAAAGAGCACTAATGTTTTAAAATGAAGCAACCTGCATTCAAAAGCCAATTGCTTTATGTTGTAGATCTTGAATGCTTGAGCTGCTAAAAGTGAATGGGGTTTCTCAAGGGCATAGAGGAGTGGCATCACTGGGATTTTAATGCAACGGGGATTCTTCCAGTGAAGTTGCTAACAATATCCATTGGTTTTCATAGGAGCAGGCTTCTTTCTATTTTTCTTGTTCCTCATGGAGATTATGAAGATGTGAAGGAATCTGCTATTACCATGAATCCCATAGTTGTATTTAGACTGTTGATACTGAAAGGGGTCATGAGACTTGCACGTCTTGTGGACTTTGTAGTGACTTCTGGTGAATAATTGATGGCCTGCAAGCTTTGGTGGGAATTTTAACTAAGTTAGGAGTCAGAGATTTTCTCCTTTTGAGTTAGTTTAGAGGATTTACAGTAGTCTGGCATTCACTTTGAACCAAGAACTGAAGTACCAAGCCTAACTTCTATTCAAATGCTGTCGATGTCAAAAAAGGTCCCAAATTTGGATTGCCTGCATTTTTGGACATCTGCTTTATATATAGCTAAGACACTTTGCCTCCTGGGGCTATGTCTGGTTGGAAAAAACACCTCCTGATGGTATTGTGAATATGGTTTCAGAAAGCAAGCACCCATGTTGCCCAAAAAATAGTCTGTGGAGGTTAGCGAGACCTCACTCATAGGCTAGAGAATGTTCAGCATCTCTGCCATCAAGGGTTATGTTTGCACTGAGCTCCTCAAGAATTCTCCCCCAGTTTTCAACATGACCTTGGTAACAGTTGTGTTTTGCCAGTGCAAAGGGTAAAGTATTTATATTTGGGTGTGCAGCTGCATTTGGTTGCTCTACATTTTGGATGCTGCTTTAGCTGTATTGCCTCTTTCATACAGTGTTCTGCTGGTGTGAGCTCCTGAAACAGTGGTTGGTAAATTGGTACTTGCTGTTATTATTTGGCTTAAACTTGAAACTAGATACGAGGCTGAGGCAGAAACAGAGCTGAATGAAGCTCCCTATTTCTTTCTTCTTAAAGCAAAACCTGTGGTGAAAGGTCCAACCTCTCCGATACAGTAATTATAGGGTTTTATCCTTAGTGATGTTAAATAGCTCCCTTCAGTGTATGTGTTTGATCTTCAGCTGTGAATTCCCTTTCTTTCATGGGTGTAACTGTAAACAAGAGGATTAACATTACTTCAGTGATGTTTTGCTTAAGTGAATCAAAGTTGAAAGGGTGTCTTGAATATCTGTAGAAAGCTTTGTGTGTTGCAGGGTTTCTGTTCTATATGCATGCACAGCACACCTTTCATGGTAAACTCTAGTGATGCTTTAAAGTTTGAGAAGTTCACTTTAAGCTTTTCATATTTCGGATGCTTTTGTGGAGCACTGTGAGCAGGATGCTCTGCCTTTGTTGTAGTGGGGGACCACAAAGAGGCTGTGAAGTTCCACTCTATTGTGTCCATCCTTTTAGCTACCTAACTTTTTTTTTCAAGACCTACCGTGGAGAACAGGATTCTCACCATTAAATGTGTGCCAGATTTTAGGCTTTTGATGGTGCAGTGATGGCATGTAGTTACCACACCAGGGATGTGGATGGCTGCAAGAGAGCTGAAGTCAGAAACCACTGTCTTCTGCTGGTGCTTGGCATGCAAGCAGAGAAGGAGACTTTGTTGCGGGGAAGGCCCAGATGTACAATGGCACTATACCATGGTCTGGTGCCTGTGCGTGCTGTGCATCCGGTCCATAAGGCTCCTCGTATCTTGTTCACTAGCCCAGTGCAGGACTCTGAAAGGGAAATAGAAAACAGGAGAGAGAAGAGGGTCAGTATTTTCAGTGCCATCCCTACCTGATATGGAGAGGCTCCTACGTTACAAAATTAGCTGGGAAAAAAGAGAGGAAGGACCAGCATCCCTAGAAACTGGTCCTTCCAATGCAGAGCTCCCACTTGCTGCTCATCTTCCCTTCAGCAGACCGAATCTAATGTTGGAGCACTCTCTGTTTGCACATGCACTTTTCTATCAGGACTTTGTTTAATTAGAAGATGCAGACTCCTCCCTCCCTGCAGTTATCCAAGGAAAAGCCTAATGTTGTGATTCCCATTTTTAACGTTTATTCAGCCTAGATTCACACTGTGCATGATGCCTACTTTCTCTGACATGATTGATGTGTAAAGGGCTTCCCTGTTATCTCTTACCTTCATTTGGTATTACACTCAGCACTTGTCAGTGTCAGAAGTTACATCTGCCTCTTTAGCTGTGGCAGGAGCCCAAACTGTGTCTCATGGATGGGCCTCCTCCATGATTCCTTTCAAGGCTGTCAGTTAAGCCTGTTGTTTTCATTTCAGCATGCCTGGTTCCTCTGATCTGAAGAGGATACTCTGCTCTGAAGTGATGCTTTCAGGAGGACAACAGCAGTTAATATGTGGCCCCTATTTTCTTGTCTGTATCTTGCAGGGAAGAAGGGTTCACATGCTACTCGTTGTTTTGAGATTATTTAGGAAACCTCCACTGTTGAACTAGCAGGGGATCTTTCCTCCTGTGACCTTTGCCACAGCAGCTGATTGGTGTGCCCCAGCTGCAGGCCGTGATTTTCTTGGGAAAGTTCTAAGAGCATCTGAAAAGAGACCATCTTCTTTCCTATCCCTTACTGATGTGTACTGGCTTTTCCTGGCCTTCCCAGCTCCATTGTGGAAGGGTTGTTTGTTTTCTTTTTGAATGTTATCCTGGCTTCCTCGTTTTTTAACAAAGCTGTATATACATGAAGGTTTGCTGCGTATTCAGCGTGGCACATGGATGGAGTGGCCACTTTGAACTGCTTTTACAACAATGGATTCTGCTTGACTGATAATGAAACCATGGGATAGACCTCAGGGAGGTGAGTCATATGTTAATTTGTTCTTGAAGTTTCCTTGCTGCGTTAAAAGCTGTGATATTTCAGAAAAAAAAAAAAAACAAACAAAAAACAAAAACAAACAAAAACCAAAAAAAACAACGAAAAAAACCACCCCAAAACTCTTATTTTATTTTAATTTTTTGTTTTAAGCTACTTCCCGGGGCCATGGCAGATGCTGGTTTGGGATGGCACCCAACGAGTTGTTCTAATGTAGTCCAGTGCTTGGTTGGCATTCTGCTATTGTACAAATATCTTTGGTGCTTCTTTTGCCGCAAAGATATTTTATGAAGTGTGGCACATTGTTATACTCATGTGGTGCTTGGAGCTCCAGAATATGCATAGGACATAATGTTGAGCTGCAGAAACACAATAGCAATGAGTCACTGGAATCCCTTGTTGGTCACAAGAGTTTGAACAACTGCAGTGATAATCTTTTGAGACAATGTACAACTCCAGTGGTATTTGCTATCTGCTTTGTGGTCTCCCTCTGTTAGCTGCTTGATTGGCTTGGTCTGTGGGTATTCTAATCATGTTGGCACAGTCACTTTGATTAACAGCAACATGCAACTTGCAAATCTCTGGGCTTGCGTCGACCTCAATAAAGTTGTGTGCTTTTTCTCTTTTCAAATCTCATCAGCTTCCTGAGGGCACAAGAAATGTTTTGCAGAGCTTTCCATGGGGGTCAGTGAATACTGAAGTGTGGGGTTCAGAGGAGTGCAGCTGCTTCTCTATATCTTGGAGGATGAGAAAAGGAAAGAGTAAGTAAGTACAAAAATAGGGGGAGGAATGCAGGATTCTTTAATCTGTGTTGGTTTTTTTCATGGCCTTTCCAGTAGGTTCCAAGTCAGCTTTAAGCATGAGCTTTAGTCCCTTCTTTACTACTTTACTAAGACAAGAGAGTAGTCTTATCAATGTGATTTCATTTATGTGCAATCTGGCCAATCTTCACCTATTACTTCTTGTTTTTAAGGGGCACGCTGAAATGCTTTTAATATTATTTTATTTCTGTAGTACCCTGTCTTCTGAGAGAGAAGGGGTTTGCTTTTACAGTCAGATAAACAGCCTTGTAGGTCCTTTGGCAAAATGGGTGGAAGCTTAATTCCCTTTATTCCCCAGGCCAGGAGAAATGGAAATTAAGTACTTCTTGCTACACTTAAGGAAACTGATGGGATATGAAATCCATGTGGTGGTTTTAGTGGTGGTTTTAGTAGTGGTTATTCCTCTGCAGTTGGCTCTTGACCATATTCCCCAGTCCTCTGCTCCTGTTTTGTAAGGAAATACAATATTTTCAATGGCCATCACCTGCCACCATGTTGTCCTTGAATGGCATCTCCACCATGAAAAGCAAGGGTGCCTTCTAAAAGACAGCTCAGTTAAGCTAGAAGGGTATTTAACTTAAATACTGTGAAAGACAAAAGTGTCCAGTGCTGATATTCAGAATAGTATGAGATTTTAGAGGGAGAGATCCCCATATACCCAAAGATTAACATGTTTTATAGTATGCTTTAGATGGGGTAGTGCTCCCAGATGTTGGAAGTGTTGTTTCAACAACAGAGAGCTTGTAGATCCCTGCAGTTAAATTCAAGGTAGTTTCCAGGAGACATTTGAATTGTCTTTGTTTCTGAAAACCTGAAGCTTGTTTCTTGGAGCCCTCTTTCCACTTTAATTCAGCTCTGCCTTGTCTTACAGGGGTTACGAGGTCAGATGCGCATTGCAGGAGAGTCATTCTTCAGACTTTAAAACCTTTCCATCCCCTCTCTGTGATGTTGTTGCTGGAGGTCAACCTCGCACTTCCATTTTTCATTGAAGAAAATGTTACTTAAAATACATCACAACACCTGCTTCCTTGACCCGCTTTGCCTTGAGCCCTTTTTATGTTATTTTCTTTCAATAGTGGTAAAGAAATGAGGGATACTGAGGTCACTGTGCCATGCGGGGCATCAGGTGAATGTGCCAAAGAACGTGAATGTGAGTCTGCAGACTGCAGGTGTCCTCCAATTCCTCAAACATTTGTCAGGTCTTTAAAAATGTGTTCTTTAGTCAGGACTTGTAGCAATCTGTCCTTATCCAAAATAATTTTGTTTATTAGTGGTTACTTCGAATATTCTAGCAATGGGATCTGCATTTTCAACCTTTTCAGGCAAAGGAAGAAAATCACCCTTTTAGTCTTCTGTTTTGCCTCTTAGTGAAGAGACCATTAGTTCCTTTTTCCTCTTATTCTGTCTTTTTTTGTTCACACCTCCTTTTCTCTCTTCATTCACAAGAACATTTGGATTAATGTCTTCATTTTAGTTCTTATTGCCAACTTACAGAAGCTGCTGTCTTGTCATGCATATTAATTTGACACTGTTAATCCTATGCAAACACATTTCGGGTACTGACAACTTAGGAATACAAGTCTTTAAGTATATTAATGCAAACAGAGTTTGCCTGTTAGTGAATATGTCATTATTTCACTTGACTGTCCTTAGCCACTGCTTATTGCATATGATATCCACTTTTGTGTTCTGAATTATTGGAGTCAGTGGAGGTTAAGCACACGGTAGCCATGAAAATTGTCTTTTCAGCTACAGGGTGCCATTATATCTTTAAGAAGGCAGATTCTTTGCCTCTCTTTGAGAATAGTAGCTATAAAATGAGGAATTTGCTTACTCTGAGGGCAACTCACATGTGTAAGTGTATAGAAGAATGTAGGACACTTGGATAACATGGTAAGAGGAGATACATGAGTAGCTGTATCAGAAAATGAGTGTTTTTCTAAGGAAAGATCAAAAAAGGGGGAAGGTGGGGTTTTCCTTTGTTTCATCGCTACCTGTTTTCAAAAGCCATAAAATAATATGAACCCTAAAAGCAATACTAGAATTCGTGGTGGTGGTGCTACTTCATGTCTTTGTTCTCTGCCTGCTGCTTGACAGAAAGTTAACAGATTACCTTCGTAAGGAGACCGTTGGAGGACTCCTGTTGATGCTTCAGAGCAGAAACCCAGTAAGAGTGCTCTGTCCCACTCTGTGCAGGAATTTGTCTCATCCCACAGGGTACAGAACCAGCCCAAGGGGACCTACATGAGTAAATTCAGAGGATGTGGCCATCCCGTTGTGTGTTATCTGTCTCGTTATGTGATGTCTAACAGACTTGCACAAGGAGTATGGCAGAGCTGAAGATCCTACCAGTTCTGCCACCTGCCTGTGCAGTGCTTCGAAGAAGCTCATGTATGAAGATGTGTCAAGAGAAGGTGCAGAGAAGTGTGAGCTGGTGCAGAGAAGCACTTGCAGAACCTTGGTGGGACTTAATGGAGAAGTGTCTAAGAGAGCAGTTTGCTTTGATTCGGAGTTTTGAGAAGAATGGTTTTCCAGTGAGGAAAACTTGATTTGGTTCAAATTGACAAAAAAAAAAAAAAAGGAAATGAAGAGTAAAGGCTGTCAGTACATCACTAACTGGCCTTGAATATCTTAAGCACATCTGTCACCTTTCTAAAATGAACAGTCCTTTACTAGCCTTGAAACAGGCCAGTGTCCCCTGAGTGAAAGCTCTGGCCAGCCTGAGACATTGATCAAAGATACAGAAGTTGGTTTTGTCAGCTGAAGCTGGAGTTGTACCTTGTTTTAACAGAGGGTGTTTTCATGCTACTTTACTTTGGCTGGGAATTCAGTGTCCAGTTGCATCTCAGCACAGTGCTACTGCAGAAACTGGATGGGAAGTGAGGGCTTGATGAGAAATGGAGCTGGAAAGTGCAAACAAAGCACTGGACAGCTTGGGCTGCTGAAAGCCTTGTGCATGAAATCCTGGCTCCTTTAAAGTGGCTGGCAGTGCTCCTGTTGAGTCCAGTACAGCCAGGATTTTGCCTTATATATTTATTCTGATTTATGGAAAAATCAGTCATTGTGGTATCTAAGCACTGAGATACGGTATTTAGTTACAAGCAATCATTTTAAAGAGTGATGCCAAACTCTACACATGCATTATACTTGGAGATTAAAGAACACGGAGCTTTGGTTGCATGTGCTTCTCCAGTTGTAATTATTCTTCATCCCAAACACTGCAGACCTCCGTGCTGCTGGGCACAGAGGGGCTCCAGGCTGAGACAAATCGGGAAGATTATGCGAGGTAGTAAATAGCTATAAATGAATGGATTTTGCTGGGATGCCAATAACTACCTCAGTTTCCCTGTCAGTCCCAGAGGAATTAATTAATTCCTCGGAGTTTAGCCAGCCATTACAGGAAAGAATTTTAATCTTCTGCATTTTTTAACCATAACCGGTTACCTTGCAATAACTTATACAGCACTGTGTGCTCTCCACTCTGATGCTGCATGACAATAATGTGCCGCAGAAGAAAGCTGATTGAGTTCAAGTGAAATCTATCCAAGGAAAGACTATCTAGAGCAGCTGGTTTCATTTATATATTTTATTTCTGAAGCTCATGAGCATTCCAGTGAGAGATGGTATAATTGATTTAAATCAAATTATGAAACACTATACTACTTATTCTAAAATGCACTTTTCTGGCATTCAATTCTGTAATGTATCACTCGCAGGTAATGCAGGACGAGGCTGAAGAGGCTGAAAAATATTCCTTTCCATCATGTAGTCTGTTGCTACGTGTTCTTGCCTTGGAGCTGAAGCCAAAGTTGCTGTTTGTAACAGAATCATTGTATCGTTAGGGAATTGAGGCTCCATTGCTTCAGGTGAAATCTAAAACCTTATTCCTTCAACTTCTTGGTGATAGGAACACTGCTGATTTTTGGAGGAACATCTCAGTTCACTGTTTTTTTCCAGCTGAAATTAGAGGCACACAGAGCAAATAAATAGCAAGGAGAAGAGAGGTGGTTTGAGGTGGTTTTGAAAGGGATAATGCTGGGCATTCATTACAGCACAGGTTAATATGCATGTAAGAGGTTCAGAATTTTCAGAGTAATTGTTCACTCAATTGGCTGTTTACTGAAGTGGAAGACCTCACAAGTGTGTTAAAAGCTTATTAGAGTGTTTGTTTTCCCTAATAACTTCTGAACTGGCCAATTTAAACCAGATTTTATGGAGGCAATGAAGTTCATACAAGTTTACTGACAACTTTTCGCTGAGAAAGAAGAGCTGATGCCACCAGGAATGGAAAGGCTACAGCTGGAGCTCAGCCATTCACTGCTTAGGTTTGGCCACCCAGCTTGGCTAGCAGGGAAAAATACATCTAGGTGACATACACGTCTCTCATCTAGTGCCAGCATATACCTGTCTGTGCAGGGGATGTGGAATAGGGATCATCTGTGAGGGTGCAGGACACGTATGCAGAGGAAACCTGTCTTTCATAAGCAGCAGAGCAAAGGAGTAACTTTAACACAGTGCATGTGACTCTTACATGAATAACAGTGTGATGATACACTTCAGCTATCTCTCCAACCTCACTCTTTCCACTGACTTGTTTAAAGTAGCTGCTGGAAGAGGTCTAGATGCCACATGCCCTCACCTCACTGGCACTGTACTGCTATACACAAGTGCACCGGCACCGCCTGTGGCTCATGCCCTTGGTTAAGATGTAAACTGGGAGGTGATCCTGGAGCCCGAGAAGCAATTGTACTTAGAGGGATATTGCTTCATTGTGGGATGATTATTACTAGCTTTAAGGAGCTAGTTATTGCAAAACACCCTGACAACAGATTTGTATTTATTTACTGGCAGCCGCTCAACTTGAATGTGTATCTCTGAGCAGTGTTCAGTGCTGCTGGTGCTTTTCCATGGAGCCCAAGTGCTGGCAAGTCATGGTCATACATTTTCCGCTTGTGTCTCTCTACAGCAGCTACTGTGCTTGTGGGGTTTGGGCATTAGCTTGGGCAGACTGGTGAGTGAGAGATCCCAAAAGCGAGTGTCTGGCTTTGAAAATCGTTTTACTAGAAGGTCTTAAAACAGATGCTTTGTGCGCTGGGCTACCCAAAACTTGATGTGAGATGAAGGACTTTTTGGTGGTTCTCCCCTGTTTTCGTTTTACATTCCAGTAACAACTTCTCTGCCAGGCTGTGTCCACTTGAGCCAGACTTGTCTTCCATTTCATAGCTACTCAGTTTAAATGTTTTTGGGAACCACACTGGGAAAATGCTTAGGCTCCTAAGAGGAGCCCCTAGCAGTGCCGATGTATTCAAATTCCCTTCACAGCCTCTCTCAGCACTGGAGAAAGCATTTCTCTTGAGCGGGAGAGTTCTTAGTTCCTATAGCTCTTTAATCTGCTTATTTTGGGGGCCTTCCAAATATGTTTCTTGGTGATCACTGATGGTATTAGGTGTACCTGCCTGTTTAGGAGTAGATTGAGAGATCTGATGTTAGAAAGGTCTCTGGAAGGATATGAATAACTTTCTGATCGCGGCTTATACCATCACTTGCTGGATTTGAACCTGTTTCCAGTTCAGTATCTGATTACTAATACTTAGAGCTATCTCACATGGTCATTGGCATCGTAAATGAAGTATAAAATGTGTCATACCAGTGGCTTAAAATACAAGCCCACAGCACCATTCAGTTAGTGATGGGCCATGTCCGTTTGTTTCAGCTATTAAAAACTCATGCACACAGCCACTCTAAGTACTGATGCCATCAAATGTGGTCAACACAGACAGTTCAGCCTGCAAAAGTGAGCCAGAAAAGGCATTAAAATGCTTAGTCTATGACATACTTCCTTATTTTTGTCATTTTGACATTTATGTGTTGTATCTTTAAGCCTTTTGAGAAAGAAGACCCGATTCCCGAAGCAAACTTAACCGAGATCTTCAGTTTATAATGACACAGCCGTCTGGTTTGCGTTTAATTCAGATTGACCACCTGCATGCTGTTAACCTCTGGAAGGTTGCTGTGATCACAGTTGTTGTTGTTTGGTTTAAAGTTTTGTAGCTCAAGGAAAATATTAGTAACCAGTTACTTAACCTACACTGTTTACTGATCTCATTGAACTTGCAGATGGGCCTTTGCTGGCCAGTGAAAACTGGGAGTCATCTGGTGCCAAGTCATAACTTGCACTTATTTTTCAGACAGCGATAGGTTGAGCAATTAAAAGGCTTCTTTTTTTTTTTCCTTCATAAATATGCGCTTCGTCTGTTGGCTATTTGTCTTAGGTTTCAAAATCTGAAATGTAACTTAGGAGACGTAGAAGGTAGCTCTAAATGAGCCAGACTTTCACAGAGGCATGCTTGAGTTCTGAACACTGCTGATTACACATGCAAACCCCCAGAGGCGCATGGGAAAATGCACAAGAATTGCAGAGGCAATTTAAGTGAATAAGACAAATGCGTTCATATTAACATTCTCTGACCAGGAGTATTGAAATTGCTGTAAATGAAGCATTCTAACTGAAAGCGTTCAAAAATTAGGAATTACTTCTTCAAAAGCACTAGACTTTTTTTTTTTTTTTTTGGTTAATTATACTTTTTTTTTTTATTTTTTATTTTTGTTTTTTAACTTTTGGAGTTCATTTGGAGAATTTTCTACTTTCCTTTACAGCAAAGAACAGAAATTCGCTTGCTTTAGACGTCTCATGTATTCCTCTGATTCTAGGAGGGGATCTTTACAGTGAATGCATGCAAAATTGGGAGGGTTGGCAACGCATCTATGCTTAATCTATGACATTCCTGTGAGGTGGACTGTCTACTTGCTTCTCAAGTCTTAAACTAGCATCTATAGAAAATCATTTCCTTTTGCAGAGTCCAGCATTTATCCAGAAGCAGGAATATGACCAACCTTCACTCCTGCATATCAGTTACAGAGCTCTGCTTGTTGCCAGCACCGATTTGGCCTGCAAGAAGAGACCCTGTTGCTCCTTCAAAAGGCTCCTTCACCCTTTCTTCTGACGAGCAAAATGTCAGGAGTTGATGACTCTTAAACTGTGAGTTCAGATGCATCCTTATCTTTAGAAGAGCTTAGCAGATGATACAGTGGTTGTTCTCCAAATAGATGGCTGATGCTTGGTTTTATTTGTAGGTACTACCTGGCCACTCAATTTGGGGATGCTTTTTTGTTATGGGCTGTTGGAAAAGCCTTTTCAGGTGGACCTGATCTGAGGTAGGGGATATGGGGGGGAGTGTTATTCCCCCCATTCAAAACCTTGAATTTTCAGAAACTAATCAAAGGCTAAAAGTGGTTTGGTCTAAACCAGTGAATTTGATTCAGAGCCAGAATATGTTTTCTGTGATGAACCTGGTTCAAGTGGCACGCTGGTTGTCCCTGACCACATTGTGTTGCGCCAGTTGTGTCTGCACGCTGTAGGCTATGTGATGTTCAACCAGGGAGCACTGCAGCAGCATTTTAGGGCACCTTTTAGGAGGGGAATTTAGTTTCTAGTTGAAATTTAGGAGTGCTTGATGTCAACACTTTCTAAAAGATTGTGTAGCTGAAAAACAAATTTTCCATCAGAAAGCCATGAACTAAAACTTTCCTCCGGTGTACTCTTAACCTCTCTACTGCTTTATTGGGTTTTTGTTTGTCTGTGTGGGTGTCTGGAGGGACACTCAGGCATGTGGATTCAAATGAGCTGTTCAAATAGATTAAACAACTTTAAACCCCTCTGTGGTCTTTGGAAGTGAATTAGATTAAAGTGAATTAGAGCTGTTTTAATTCTGAATGAGTGAGTCCACATGGGCTTAATATAGTTGTATATAGAAACCCACATTAAAATCACATCCTTATTTAACTCAGATTGTTTCCCATGTAGACAAACCTATCCTGTCTCTTTATTTAGCAGTGCATACAGGGCTTGCTTCAGCCACTCACACTATCGACAAGTGAAGGAGCTAAATCAAAAATGGTATTGTTTTTTGTGCTGGTATAAATGGTTATGCAAACAGTGGGTCAGTAATGCATCTGACCTGTGATGTGTCCAGAGAAAGAAGCTGGGCCTGGGTAGCTTTTGGCTATTATCATTGAAAGCAGCAACACTTGCCAGAAGAAAGCCTTCAGCATTAATTCCATAAGCCATAAATTATTACAGGGGTCTGATTCCTTGGAATGAAATGCAATAGATAGATGGCAGAGAAATATTATTAATGGATAGTTTACTATATTCCTAACTGCAGTGACTTCATGAGAATACTTTATATTACTATCTGGAATAGCAATACTAGGGATTTATTAAAATGACTGAGTACTCGTTGTTAGCTAGAATACCGTACTATATTGGAAACATAAAGTATTCTCCATCAAAGCATATAATCTACATTTTTCCTTTTCATCCTTAATTTGATTATGAACTATTACCATGCTTTGCCATAAAATAGCAAAGTTGTACATTTTGATGGTTTCTCAAATGCTGATTTTACTTTCTGCACAAATACTTGGTATCTTTTCAGCATAATTATTTAGCAGCCATTTCGGGTTAATTATTGTCATTAACAATATGAGTCCTATGAGGGAATATCAATTAAAATATGCACAGCTGAACTTTCAAATGAGTAAATAATTTAGGTTTTGAAAATGACTGGAAACAGCAGGGTAACAGTCAAAAGGGGAACAATTATTTTAATGCTTATTTGACAAATGAGTAATTTTTACAGCAAATGAGTTTCTTATCATAGCACCCCTACTGGTAACAAGAGAGAAACTGTTAACAGGAGTTTTAAAAATAAAAGCTGCTAAGTTATGCATGCAAAGTTAAGGAAATCATTTGTATGAAGAAAAGGTGATTATGATACACATTGTTAGCTGAAGAATGTTGCCATGGGAATCTAATTAGGGATATAAATCACGCAAAATTATGTTTATATATAGGGCTGGATACATTAAAGTGATATGCACGTTTATACATCAGTTTTGTTCTTCATTGTCCAAGTATTGAAGATAGACTTCGTTGGTCTTTCTTCTTGACCCCACAAAATGCAGCGATTGAAAGTTAATCATTTGGTGGAATTGCTTATAAAGAACAACGGGAAGAAAAGTTAACAAAAAAGTATGGAATTTCAGGTTTGAATATTTGATGTTCATTCATTTCCATAACAAAAAAAAAAAAAAGAGTGTGGAAAAACTTTGCAAGGTGAGTGTGATCTCTCATTTAACCTGCACCTTGACTTTTCAGTCATGCTGCTTGGGGTGTTTATGCAGTTATTCAACAGAATAGGAAAAATCAGGATAGGTGGGGGAGGAAGTAAGAGAAAGTGCATAGAAACCAGAGCTACTGAAAGTGTTTGTGGTGCTTTCAGAGCACTGAGAAGATTTTTCCAGGCCTTCTATGCGAGTTAAAACAGAAGGGGAATTTTGGCAAAAATATCTCTTGTCTTTCTCTTATTTGCATCCTCTTTTTATCTCTGATTTTCATGTTCAGCTCAATTATTGCCTGAAGTCAGCACCAGTGCTGCTGATGGTTTCCCACAGCTATGATTTGGAGTAAGTAGGTAGTTTATAGTGAAAGAGTGATCACCAAGGACAATTCAGAATTTCTCTTTGGTTTCAGTGTGTGTGTGTGGGTTATTCTTATTTATGGAGTGTCAAATTGCACTACTGAATTACACCAAGTACTGGTGAGAATTGTGCTCCAGAAACTTGCAGTGAAGGTGACCAAACCTTCAATAATACTGGGGCCTCTTGGGCCAGGGAGTGAAAATCCAGGTAGCTCTGGTTATCTTACTTTGTATAAGGCCTTGGCATGGTAAGGAATTCAAAAGAAAATCAGGGAACAAAAGTGATATTTTGTTTTTCTTTGCAGAATGTTCATCAAAGCTGAGCATAGAAATTAGCCTACACTTACAGTGCTAAATACCATGGCAATGAGAAGCTGAACTTGCCAGTTCTTGATAGAAGTTGGCAGTTTTGCCTCACTTCTCGCCAAGTGGCCAAATTCAGTTTTTGACTGTTTACCATCAAACATTTTGCAGTCTGGCTTTTCTGGTCCAAAGTCACATTTTGGGACTGGACTCTAACTTACTAGGGCCAAGTCTTTCTTTCCTGCATGACCTCTGTGCACTAAAGGGGGTTGCAGTATACCTTGTGTGGTCACACGCCTTCTGAGGACATCCATAACCCAGCATGCAATCATGGGTGTAGACTGAGTGCTGTCTCCTTTGGAAAGCTGCTGAAATTGCAGCGTTCCTCTGACAGAGGTATTTCCTCATTGAGGTATATTTGCCATATCTTTTTTTTCAGTGATGTGATAAGACAGAGGGGAAGAACAATATGAGATATTAAGGAACATCCTACATTAGAGCTAGGACAGGGCTGTTGAAGGCTGGAACTGAGGAATGGCTGTATGCCAAAGAACAGCCTGTCAGATCCATTTTTAAGGAATCTTGGTGGGTTTTGTGTAAACATTTATTTCACCGTAAAGCCTGTTTAAGACAGTTTCACCTTTTTTGTTTGCCTGCTTCACCACAACACTGTCTCCCACTCCACTCCAAGCCACCACACAGTTCCTCCCTGAAATCTCACAGCACAGAAATTCCATAGGAAAACACAGTGATGTCATTTCAGACCATAATTTTCCAGCTGTTGGAAAGGCACATTGTGGTGTTTATTTCACTACTTATAAAGATTTGTGGCAAGCAGGGAAATATTTTACTTCCAAGATCATTGTTCAAGTAATAGAAACTGCTCATCTGGAGCTTTGTGCCATAGCTGGGGGAGGCAGAAGGGTCGTAGGGGGAGAGTGATTGTACCCATGGTGTGTAGGTAACAGCATGTATGAAACCTCAGAGGAATTAAGGGATATTTTTCAGCATTGTTTTTGTGGTGAGAAGGAAGGAGGCATGGGATGGGCAGCCTTTTCGCATACCTGTGCCAGTGTGAACCTTTGGCATCTCCGTTACCAGCTTTGCATTTGATGAGGCTTTGTGTGGATCAAGCAAGCTCTTACCTTGGCTATGACTCGGGTTGTCTCTTGTATCTAGCATGGACAAGGGTTTGTCTTGAGGGGCTGGCTCTGCTGTAAGCCAGAGTTCTATACGTGGTGGAAATTGCTTATTGTAACATTAGTCAATGTGGATTTGAAAACTTCTTGGCAGAGATTTCCACAATCACCTGGGGCTTTCAGAAGCTTAGATCCTACTGATAATGAAGGTCATAGAAACATAGAATAGGTTGGAAGGGAACTTGAAGATCATCTGCTTCCAACCTCCCTGCCATGGGCAGGAACACCTTCCACTAGACCAGGTTGCTCAAAGCCCCATTGAACCTGACCTTTCAGGTTGCTTAAAAATCCTCGTAAGCTGCTTAAAAAAATACCCTAGAAACCCCAACAACCCAAGCAATTCGTCGTGACCCCAGACTATCTACTTTGTTAGAGTGGTAAAGCTGCATCGCACTGTATTACTGGCCCAAATTTTCCTCATGCTTTACAAAAGCCCTTTTTTGTGTGTGGCACTCTAGAGATATGTCCACTCATCTTTGGAGGTGACCAGCTGTCCTCAGCAAAGGAAGGGAGAGCAAGGGGGCAGGGGATGTCACACACTTCAGTAAGTGCATTTCTCAGTAGGTTTTAAGTAGCATAGTGGAAGGCGGGATAGCTCCGACATGTGAAATCTTCAAGTCAGGCACTCTCAATACTTCAGTGAGGAAATGTTAGCCAAGTTCGCCCTCCAGTTTGTCTGAGCACTCCAAAAGGGCTGGATGCAATAATGAACAAAAGCCTTTTGGATGCTGCTGTTGCTCATTTTTTCACTGTGTGGGTCTATTAAAGCATTGCTGCCTTTTGGGAACTCAGCTGGAAGAAGAAAACAGGCCTGGAAAAAATAACTGCATTATGTGAGACCACTGGCTACTGCTGGAATTGTGTCAGTTTATAACACGTTAGGCAGGTTCCCTGTGCATCCGCTGCAAAGCTTCTGCTGACAGGACTTGAGCCCTAGCAGTGAAAGCAGCCAACAACAGCAGAAAAAAGCTGGGCTCTTGTATCCTGTGTGATCCTAGAGGCTGTGGGTAGTGTAACTCAGTAGGAGAGAAAATGAATCTGTTAAAATGCTCCCCTGATGCACCCTGCAGCTTGTAAAGGCAATCATCGGATCAGATGAGCAATTTCTTAGATGGAGGGATGATGTGTAGGTGACTGATAGGCAAAGTAGCTCCAGATTTGATTTAGCCCCCAGATTTTTCATCATGGTCAATTCCATATAATTTAACTTCACTCCACTCTTTTCTCTTCTCTGCTTGCCTTTTTCTGTCATGCTTGGCACCATGCCTTCCACTCAAAGTGCCAGTCTAAGAGAATAAAAGTAGTGCAGTACAGAAGCGTGTGCTATCTGGACACAGTAGCTATCACTCCCAGGCTGTCGAAGTGTTTGCAGAAGCAGAGCTGAAGTTTGTCATCATTGATCGGGTCTAGAAATTAAAACATCCCCTTGAACTTGACGCATAAATATAGTCACCAGCTTTTAACCCTGCTCCCCATTACCTCATCATATTTTACCATGAAGGAAACATATACTGTAATGTATTCTTTCTCACATATGGTCCACACCCTTATGTAAACTGCATTTTCAGTCCTCTTCCCATGCAGACACATTACCCAATAGGCATTCCTCAGACATGCCAGTTAACGCTTTACTGCTTAGCAAATCTACTGGATTAACACAATTACAGTAAAAGCTCAGGACAAAATAAATATTCCCCAAAGAACCTTTAGGAGGATTTTGCCATTTCTTGGTTAGTAAGAGATGATCCCTCAACAGACACCAGGCTGGCCCTGTTTTTGTTGCTCTTATTTCATCTGTCCCAATGGAGCAAGAAAAATATATCAGTGTACTGGCAACAGGAGAATGAGCAGCCGAGTATTAGCTGTACTTTCTGATTCGGTGTGCAGGGAAAGCTGAGAGTCAAGGGAAGAATCAGAGAACTTTGTGTTCAGCCAACTTCCAAAGCCTTTGGTGTCTGGCCAGGTTTGCAAAACTTAATTGTACGTTTGCATTGTGTGTTGCAATACCTTGGAGATCTCCAAAGAGGTTCTCATATGTCCCTTTAGGGTGTGCGGCTACTCCGGACGTTCCCATTAAACAAATATACACCTTGTTCCTGCTCACTGTAGGATGTCCAGATCCCTACACTCATTGACACAGTGGTCCCTTACCTGTCTAGTAGTCCAAAGGGAGACATGGAGCAAGGATGAATTGCTCCATTGGTCAGCCCAGAACTGCCCTGAGGTATGTTTTCCCCTGGAGTGCTGATATCAACTCCTGCTTACCCGGCAAGGAGGTAGCAGAAGCAAGTAAGAGCTGATCATACCTGCCCCAGTGTTCTCTTCCAAAGTGCCCCAGGGCGACTTTAACCATTTATTTTGAGTTATTAGTTGTTAGTGTTTTCCTTTGACTCTTCTTGCAGTGGAATGGTAATGCTGCTTTTTCCTTAAAAGGTACCACTAGTGGTTTTTTCCACCATTCTAACTTTTTGGTCCAATTTGAGTCATTCAAGCTTGGAACTCTCCAGTGAGATTGGATCTGAATGTGACTGGATCTATCTGTGCTACTGCCAATCCTTTTTTGGGGGAGAGGGGAGAAAGAAAAAGAAAAAAAGGAAAAAAAAATAAGGCGAGCATTGAATTTATAGTGCTCCAGATGTGAGGGAAATGAACGTAAAAGTGCAGATGCCTTATAGTCAGGCAGGCTGTTCAAATGTATGCAAATGGGTGACAAGTTAATGTGAATAGGATTGAAAAAAAGAAAAAGCAAGGGAAAAAAATGCTTAAATAATCCTGTTCTTAGAGCTGGGAGTCTTGGTCATTGAGTTTGTTGGAAGTCATGATGGTGATGACCCAAAGAAGGCTAAGACCCTGGAAAACATGGCCAGCTGGGTAGACTTTGGTTGGTCTTAATGTTCTTGGACATACCATTAAGGTAACATAAATTCAGACCTTCTAAGTTATGGGGCCTATTGATCAAGCTTTTCCTTGCACAGCAGTATTTAGATTATTCTGCAAATCATCTTCATGGCTGGTGATGAGAGTTGACTATAGTGTCTTCAGTTAGGGTGGTGTAAATGTATGGGATTTAAGTGAGAACAGATGTACTTGCACGTACATTTCACATACGAGCGTCTCGATTGTTTGGAGGTAACAAAACAATTCTTTCTGTCAAATGTGCTTCCAACTTGTGAATTAATTATATCTGCCTCCCTGCAAACTGTTTAGGAGCAGCTGGTCTTCCTGGCATCTTTATTAGCATGCAAAGAATCTTCTCTAAAGCATGAAATGCCAAAAGGAAAAGCCTCTGGCTAAGTCCTGCCATGGATACTCGGAGTTGAGTAGTGTCTATTTACAGCCAGGTAAAGGAGAGCCAGCAGTGGTCAGTGTAATGCATCTCTCTGCACATGATCTGGATTTGCTTTCTATGCTTTTCTGCTGTTGGATAAAAACAGCTGACAGTTAAAGTCATAGGCATACACAGGGTTAAGGAAAACGGATACAGTCCAGATAAATCTGCTGCTAAACAGCTTGTGTGGGTCTG